>JAQGBM010000802.1:0-12230 GCA_034698405.1 Symphylella vulgaris | reverse complement strand
GACCGGTTCGGACATTCACAAGAGGTCCGAACCGGTCACCCCTTCCCTCAAAAGAAACCACACTGTCCATCGTTGCCGGTGATTATCTGTTTCATACTGATTCGCTTTGTCCACACACACTTGCACACCCTTAGTGATTCCCCAGCAATTCTTATATTTCTTTGCAATGACGCAATACCATGTAGTGACAATACGCTACAATATTATAGTCTACGAACATACACCCATGACATACACCAACCTTGCGCGTTTTCCAAATTTTCGGTTTTACGGAGTTTATAGAGTCTGTATAGACACTAGACAGAAGACAGTGAGGTTGTTTCCTACAGGACCATCGACTCCGACTTACCGACAAATTTTTAATGATGTTGGAATAAATTCCAAATCTGTTCAGGATATTTGAGGAATTTTTAAACTGAAACTCCATTCTTTTTGGAAATGTCTTTTAATTTCTACCATACAACAAATAGCTTATATCTTTCAAATCGGGGACTATTCTCTTTTTCCTTTCAACTTCGTATTAAAAAGATCTCTCTGTTCTAGTCTGTATTGCTCTTTACGCTCAACGACCTTCAAGCATATTTTCTCTATTTTTTAGTTAGCAGAAAAAAGCAGGATAGGAATGATAGCTTGAGGGCATTCAGCGTCGGCTTAGTTTAAACGAAATTGCTTATTTACTTTTTTAATGGAATAAATGTTAGAGACATAAGTTATTTAGCAGAGTTCACACGTTAGTTTTGGATGACGTTGCTGGTATTTTCTTCAGGAATATGAGAAAAGGTGCTAGTTTGTGCTCTTCCTGAATCTGCGCGGTTTATGATCGCACTAAACTTATTTCCGCTTACTAACTTACTTAATTACATGTTAGTTTAGAACTCGTAAAAATGTCTGACTTTGGCATAATTTATTGTACATTATCCGTACAATCAGGCTAAATAAGCCTGGATACGACACTAAGATAACTCCGCTGTAATATAACTTAGGCCTACTATAATTACTCGTACATTTCTGCAACAAAGTAAGTTATACGAAAATAAGATATAAATTTGGCAAACCTTATAGTTTTATACGATACGGTTATGTGGCGATTAAGTTAGGCTGTGAAATTACTCTGCCTTTCGGTAAATTATAGGCCTACTAAAGATTTCCTTTGTTAAATTAACTTCGGCCAATTTCTGCTACTGAAGCTAAACATCAATGCTAGGGCCGCCGGCCGGATAAGCCTCCCTGGGCCAATTTTGACAAACGAACTATATTGAGAATTCTTTTATGTACTTATCCGCCCGCAAGAAATTTTCTCATCCTAAAATTTCTACACACCTCATCCGGGTTCGAACCCGCAATCTAAATGCTAGCGTGTTATGAAAAAAAACCTCCTAAACTTACGGCCCCGGCTCCTTGAGTATTTCACAGATTTTCTATTTCAATTTGATTTAAATAATAATATGAGTGGGAGATTTATTTTTGTCTGTTTGATATGACTGTGTAGTTTGCATATACGACTGCCTTGATAGAATGTAGCAAAAATTTAATCCTTTGCAGTGCAGTTTTCTAAAGGTAAAATGATTAGGCATTTTTCCTCCCTTCTTTTTTTAATAACGTAAGTGACGTATATGAAAGAATGCGTTTTTTTCTCACTCCAACCAAGTCATTTTCTTCGAAATAAAAATGTTACATGTGCCGTATTCAAAAGTGTATAATAGTGTGTTTGCACCCAGCTCATTGTATTGTCGTTATATTACGTTGAGGCAACTTGGGGTGGCATGTGTGTGGTATCTATCAAATGATGATGAAAAAGTAAGGTTACTATGGTAACCTTGGCATAAACATTATAACTTTATAACTTAGACAAAAAATATTATTTTAAGGCAAACAAACGCTTGAAATAATTTTCTGGGACAAGGTATTTTTACTTTGCCCGGTAGGAATTTTAGGATGCAGAAAATTCCTCCCTAGTCTTTTTGATGAGAGTTTAAAGTAAACCAAAGTCTCTCTGTAGATACAATTTTAATTGCTATAGTTGTAAAATTTTCTACATTTCCTTTCTGAAACCAGTTTTTGTGTGGTTCAATTCCCGGCGGAGGCTTATTTACGAATTTCTTCGTTTATATCAGGTGAAATCTTACAGTGCTTGGCGGCTTTTTAGGGCGAGATACTCGTAATATAAACCGAGGATCGAGACTCGAGAGCCCAGAGATCCACTGTGAAAATCCCCTTGCTCTCTGACATATTCATAAATATAAAAAACAGTAATATCAGGACTGACGACCCCCCAAATTAAAATCTCACTCCGTCGTCGGGTTATAAACTCCGCTTTTTCGCCCACCGCGACGATAAAAAAATCAAACCGGTCACCAAAATAAATGATGAACTGCATTTTACGCCAATGCCAATTAATCGACTATTCCATGCAATCAAAGGTACAAATTTAATCTGTACGTAGGAAGGTATAATTTAGCGGAAATCAGCCAATAAATTACGGTCACAGTGCTATAGGCTAGGCCTATGAGTATGTACACACGACAAGATATTGGGGTTTTGCAATCATGGGCCTACTCAGACGGATTTAATGGTTGGTAACTTATTTTCGAAGTAAATAAAACGTTCAAAAAGTAGCTAGAGTTCCTATTCCCGTCATTTTCTATCCTTTTTTAAGTGTCGGTTCTTTCTTTTTTTCCTTCGAAACACGTGCGAATAGTCGTTTTAATCGTATATATACCCGGCACCCTGCATGCATGTCTTAAACACGTGCGTTTTCAGGATATAAGCTACTGTAAAAACTCACGAAAAGCTCGTAAAAAAAATTCGCTCCATCTGTGACATTTTTGTGACACTGTATCACCCACAATAATCACAATTATGTGTTGAACTTCCTCTTTTTAATGTATAGGGTTCCTTATTTTTATAATAAGAAAGTTTTAATTGAATGGACCTAATTGTTATAATACCGGAATTTCCTAAGTTTAAAGTATCCTCTGTAGGCCTGATCATATCCGTATCCGTAACATGTCATCTTATACACATTAAAGTACAGTTGTATCATCATTAATGGTATATAGGATAAAAACCATATGCAGTGGGTGGAAAAAAATGGAAATGAAATTATAGAGTAACACACTGTATAATTAGGAATATTCCGTAACCTGTACGGAATGTACTACAGTGTGAAATTAAAATTACTACTATACGATACCGTATACCTGTTTATAATGTTTAAATATAGTTTTTAGACTTTTACGTAGGCTATAGAGCGCTCTGATGAATAATTATATCACATAAATACTCGTACGCTATATCGATAGGAATTTTAGGATGAGCAGGCATTCCGGAATTCGGCGGCTCTTTCGGATTAGAATTTAAGCAAATGTGATGTCCCGTGTAGATTTCGTGTTTTGTATATTTAAATTCGTATAAAAAGGCAAAATTATAGAACCTGATATTTTACTCTTGCAGGAAAAAAATGGGGGCCAGGATAGTGAAAGCCATAAGGCTTATCCTCTGGAGTGGATGTGTGGGATCAGTAGCGGAATTAGAAATATAGAAATTTAAATATTGATAAAATTGATAAAAGGCTTTTATTTCTGTGATTCTCGGGATTCATTAAATATCCCTCAGCGTGATCAAAATAAGTACATACAGGCTGTGGTTTTGGTCCAGAATGTAGCTTATATATCCCCAAAATTCATTGTTTTTCCCTGATGCCATACATAGAGATAACGGGTAGTGAAATATCCGAATTTCGTAAAGAAAAACGATTTGTAAACATGGACGTGAATATACCCCGTATAGCTATTATGACCTAAATGTGTAATGAATACTCAGTGGGTTTTTACATGAATGTATTTTGACAGTAAAAATATGCCATCATAGGCTAATACAAAACGTGTCGGGTATTGGTAATAGGAAATTACAGTGACGGCGAAACTTATGATGAGGATATTCTTTTAGAGCATCATTTAGAAACAAGGGTGACATCAGAATATAGCAGATGGGGGATGCTGTGGGGACGAAATATAGAGGATGCTATTTTCTTGCCAAGTTGGGATGAGAGAGAGAGAGAGGAGACGTGTGCTACTCTTTGGGCTTGTTCGGGAATTATAACAGTGCACTGATCTGTTTTTATAATATCGTAGGATTGGGGCTGCTTAGATATTAAGGCTCATATAAAACAGGGATTATCCTCCCTTTTGCCCTTGTAAAAACAGGTTTATTCAGCTGTCGTCGGGATCGAATCGGGATGAATAATAACTGACGTTGCAAATATGCTATTAGTTCATCAGTCGTGACTCGTGACGGATAAAAAAACATTTCTAACGACATAAGTAACATAAATATTCGGTAAAAATTCACCGAGATATTATAGGTTTGAACACTATATAGAAGGGTGGTGGGCCGGATTTGCGAACAATTCATCCACAACAACTCCTCACCGGTCCGAATTCGTTCCAACCACTCATAACCGAACCATATAAGTTACTAAGTAGCCTATATATTATCTAAATATTCCTAGCCCGGACAGTAATTAGTCCCTCGATAATAAAATACCCTGGATAATCCGACTCCCAACATTTTGTACTAGTTGTTCGGGTCGAGTTTCTTGGGCGCGAGTTTCTGGGGAAAAAAATATGGGGACGAATTTTTCCGGGAGTTATTGCTCAGGGAACCAATTTTTCGTGTATTTATAAGAGTTGAACGGATACGAATTATTGTGAGGGCCGAGGGGCGTGTTGTTGGGGACAAGTCGTCAATAAATCGGTGGGTCGGTGGCATGTAGTCTATCCTTATAATGCACCGTTGAGTGGAGTAGCAATGGAGCTGTATAGGGCAAATTTGGATAAGATATATTTTTCTATTGAACTGTAGCCTATATGAAGCAAAACCGAAATACAGTAGGCTAGCCTATAATGTTATTGTTTACTTGTTATTTCTATTTTTAGGCTACATTTGTACAGAATATTGCAATGTTAATTTGACAGGCGGAGTAGGCTGAGTCCAATCTGGCGAGGGAGTACATGTAATCGTAAATGGTTTCCAGTTACAGGATCTATTTACGGAGAAAATGGAAAAGAGAAAGACGACGGTGATGCTGAATAGGTACAAAGCGATTATTGTAGGGTTCGGGTTATTTAACGTTTCCTTTTATCCCGCCAACAAGCGGTAAAAAAGTTATAGAGCTTCGCGCGCAAAAATGGTTCTGGAACTACTACCACTGTCCCTTTGTTGCTGTAAGAAAAGCAGTGCAATTGCGCCGTGATCTTGTATCTTTTATTGAAGATTTTTATGGTCAAAAAGTACAGGTAACTCGCCATTCGCCAGGCACCATAATAAAGTCTTAGGCAAACAGCCAAACACCTAATACGAATTAGGTCTACGATACAGTTTACTATACTGTATACTCTAGTAATCTGTATTGGCCCGTAGTGAATAGCCTCATGCAGTCAGATTAACCTAAAGTAACTAGTAGCCTACTAAGTTACATGATTGTGTTTTTATTTTAACGCTTCTAAACTTGATTATACAGTATATACACTCGCCTTAGTACATTTTTAATTATAGGCAGTAGGCCTATAACCTGGCCTATAATAATTAGCTTTTAAATAATACTAATTTAGGTTGGTGCATTATTGCAGCATTTCTTAATTATTAGCCTCTTTTAAAGTCAAATGTATTCGTAGATTACCTTGCTCTATGAACGTCCAATTATGCCCATCGCAGTGGTAATGTTTATAATAATTCGCAAATAACAGGAAAAATTGGACCGGGGATAATTCAAATGCTCACCCCCTCCCCCCTTGCAATTACCGTATGTATGTTTTGAACAGGTCTTAATTTAAACCCCTGACTCAGCTTAACAAATCAAACCCTGATGGTATATGATGTTGCGATGAAAATTTTTATATGACCAAAATTATTTACCAAAGGTATTATAGTAAGGCACAACATTTTTACTGAATGCAATCAGTCCTTACGAAAAATGTGAATAGCCTACCTATTTAAAAACTTATGCAATACGTACTCTTTGAAACCATTGGATGCCTCAATTTATTTCAAGGAAGCTGGCGTACCATCCATTATATTCTTCTTGTGTGTGCTCCTGTCATATCAAAGCCTACTTTTCAACTCTGGTATTTAAAATAAAATATCTAACCAAAATGAATACGTACACTTCACAGCATACAATTTTATTCAAGTGTCAGTCTATAAAATCTCTGAAACCGCATAAATAAAATATACAAAAAAAAAACGAAAGCACGAGTATGATTCAAAGAAAAACGCAAAGGCAAGGAAAAAATTTTACCCACTTTAATGAGCGCATCAAAATGGGAAAAAATCCTAAGGAAGCTGAAAAAAAATTAGAGATGAGATAAATTCCTTACTGTATTACGTATAAAAAAGTTAATAATGCGGATGGTATAATTATTTTTTCCCAGCCAGTTTGGTTGGAAAACGATGCGTTAAAGCATGCGACAACCGTGGGGTTTACGAACCATTGCTTTATCTTTATGCCAAGCCGTTTTGATAATTTGGCAGCTTTCAAAGGGATAAGGTATTTTCTTGGCCCGGGTGATATAAGAAGTACCGTGTATAAATAATGTCCCATTTCGCTTTGTGTTTTTTGTTTCAAATAGCCGGCGAGATTTTGCGAGTAACTTTTACTGTTGATTTGTTATGGTTGTAAGATTCGGTTTGTAGATATGATTGCCTTCTAATTGTTTTAAGGAGACACCCAAGAAAGAAAAGAATACATCTTGTTTCAGGATTCTTATAGAGTGCTCCACTGCAGCAGCTCCTATAATATTGTTACAACTCCAATAATAAACTGGCAAATTTCATGTTTAATGATTTTCGCTTCGGTGATCAGTCTAAAATTTCCGTATCAAAATTCAAGACCTACGTATAGGGATTTAATCGTGGATTTAATGGCCCACAGTATGGACTACCGGTAATCTCTTCCTCATAAAAGTAGACAATAAAATAAAATATAATATTATTAAAATAACAGTATAGTTATGGTCTGGTCTTTAGATTATAACCAATTTTTATGGCACAACATAAAGAACGAAAACAATAAAGTATTGTTTTGAAAATTTAAAATTTTGAATTTACGACAAGCAACATTGTAAAATGTTACGACTTCCGAAATATAACTTTTTTGTCCTCTGAAAATGGGGACAATAACTCGTGATCATAACCACACTCGTGATGGTCACTGACTCACTGGTCAGTGGGGAACATTTTACAATGTCAAATAAAGTTAGAAATCAGAGATATAAAATACAGTAGGCCCATAACCTATACTTTATCATTTATTTCCCGTACGGTACAGGTAACATCACCAGAAAAAAATACTGTAGTACACGTATAATACCTATCTATTATTGTACAATATCATGAATTATTATACAGTGCGAGGCTATTGTTTTGTTCCAGTGGCCTGGTTTTTATAACATTAAGAGACCACAGCTGAAAGCATTACCGTCCTTGTATTTTAACGACCGTTAAGTTATACAACATTAAATGTTTGTGCTGTTATTACTATATCGTTCATGTTTACACTGGGAAAAATATTATCCTAAGATTTAAAAACATTAATTTTATATTTAGACTTCATAGGCCTGCAAGTTAATTTTATTAGATTTTATGTCAACATTAATTTTGTCGATATTCGATTACAGCCATGAAGTATTTTCGTCTCAAAGATTTATTCTTAACAAGTTTAGTAAAATTAGGTCAACTTGCTCCAAAGATAACAGCATAATTATTACTCCGTATTATGCATAATATATCAAAGATTATGTATTCCTTTAAAAACTATTACTAGTATTATACGGCATGTGAGTGCTTATTAAGTTATATATACAATCTCTTATTCATAAGTAACGTACTTTATCTCGAATTTCATAACCGTTTCCAGATACAAAATAATATAGGTCTTAGGTTGAAGTTAAGTTTATTACATTTTACTGTATGTGGAGAAGTCTATTATAAACACTAGTACAGATTTTATTTTACCATGATTTTACAGAATATTCATCATCATCATCAGGACCTTATCCCTTAATGGGGTCGGCCGATTTTACAAAATATATTAAGTTATAGGATGTTATAATGTGATTTGAATATGATGTATACTCTTACTATATTATAATATCATTCTGAAAACCCATAGGTTTACGATAAATCTATAATAGATGTATCGCACTTGCAGAGATTGATAGGAATTCAATAGGGTACGTGACTCTTTCTTCAGGTTATTTAAATTAATTTAAATACCCAAGAACTTGGAAAATTAATGATATTTTTGAAGACAATAACATTGGACAAATATAATTCTTGCATCTTAAAACCTGAATTTAATTTCTTACATCGCAAGTTCTTACAGTCTCTGATTTTGCATAATAAAAGCCCTTTGGGTAGGAAAAATATGGCGTATAATTTCCATTTTAAACATGGAGCGCAAATTGATAAGTTAATAAGATTAAATGGATAAAAATGATGTAACAATAATATTATTGCAGACTAACTTTTGGAGAAGAACATAAATTCTTTCTCATTACCGAATTATTATTAAATTACTCGGATTGCTATATAGGACGAAAATTGTAAGAACTAACTCGTAAGATATGTATGGTAATGTCTCGGGTACTTGACTCGCTCTTAAAAGTGTATCAAAGCCCCACACGCTATTTCCTCCGGTTTTCCTATAGGGAATAAAACGGTAATTGTGTCATATGTGCGCTGTGGATCTTCGAAATACGGGGGGGACTTGCAAAAAAGGTAAAACGTGTCTTGAATTTACGGCATCGTAAAGGGGAATGGGACAGATGTTGTCTAGTGATATATCATCGGTTTGTTGCATTGCCATTTTAGCATTTGGAGGACTAAAAAACTTGATAAGTTGATCTCAAAAGGAGAAAGGAAACAGTACACACGGCTGTTGCTAAGATATAAACAGAGGTGTAAACAGCTAGGAGAAAATGCGGGGCTATTTTTCGCAATTTTTTGGAAGGTGTCAAATAATTCACAATTTTTCATTGTCAATATAGCTCTATCTCGATTCTAAGTTATTTGCAAGGGTGGATTCTGACTTCTTCTGGAAAGCCTTTTCTTTTAGTCAATATATAGTTGCCAACTTGCCATATCTTGATTATGACGAATCACTGCTTGCTCTTTGAGTAAGAGGTGTTTGGTGGGTAACATAAAAGCGAAATATATTATAGGGTAATTTTTTTTCAAGATTTTTAAGAGCATTATCATGATATAGCCTATAACATTTACCAAAAACGGATACCGTATATGAATATCAGAATTAATTTTAGTAAATCTGGTAATTATTTTTTGAGCGTGTGTCTAATTTAATCTCTTTCCGAACTTCTACCATTTCTATTCCTTCATATAGGCCCTATAATATTTTTAAATGTTAGGCTATGTAACCTGTAGGCTGTTTTTTTTTAGCAAATATGTTACAAAAATATAATTACGGTATTATAGCTTAAAAAACTTTCCTATAAACGTTATCGCACATTTTTTATGAGTGAAAAAACTTTCAAATAAATCACACAAAGGCAAAACATAATATTTTCTTCATAGTGTAATAAGTTTTTTTCTTCTTATTCATTATTATTCTGTTGTAGGTATTATAAAGATAATATCGTTTTGACCGTTTTTATCACCCACGCAAAAACAGACCATGCTGTTTTTATTCTTCCCCGCTCAGTCGACCGTGACTCGTAGGAGGAGCCTGCTCAATTTTTACCTGTGCGATTTATTCCCGACAATGGACGTGTTTGACTGTTGTTTGTATTATTTTCTGCTCTCACATAAAATATGACTGAAGTTATAACTTTTGATGGTGTTGACTTACGATGAATTATGGAGACTTCGATCAAAAACTGCTTGGAACTACAACTGTATAGGTCTGCGAGTAGTGTCAACAACTTAGCAAATGAAAGATTGAAGGCAGACACTTGAGCAAAATTTACCTGTAATAAGTTACAAAACAATATACCGAGTGTATCAAAAGCTACGCATTATCGAAAACTGCTATATAACAATATAATCGATTTAATCATCATTTTATAAACTCTACGATGATTGCGACATGTGACGATAATTATAGGGGTTATTTCAAAAATTATTAGGATTTCGGATAAACGGTTAAATCTTACGAAAAGTTTTACGTAAAATTTACGTTAAATTTTTACGCAAAGTTTTACGAATAGTTTTACGTAAATACTTACTAAGTCAATACTTATTACAGTCAACTTTATGCAAACTTTTTACGTAAACCTTTTTTAAATTATAAACGTTTTACGTAAAAAGTTTACGTTAAGTCTTACGAAATTTTTTACGAAACTTTTTACGAAGAGTTATACGAAAAGTTTTACGAAAACCTTTCTTACGTAAAGTTTCGTTAAACTTTACGTAAACTTTTTTCATAAACTTTTTTATGTAAACTTTTTACGTAAATTTTTACTGTTACAGTAAAACTTTACGCGAGCTTTTACGTAAAGTTTTACTGTAACATTAATTTGATGCAAACATAATTTACGAAAGTTACGTAAAAAAGGTTTACGTAAACAGTTCGCGTAAAGTTTTACTGTAACAGTGAAACTTTTCGTAAAACTTAACGTAAACTTTTTACGTAAAACGTTTTCTTAAAAAGGTTTACGTAAAAAGTTCGCGTAAAAATTTTACGGTAAATTTACGTATAAAACTTCGTAAGATTCAACCATTTATCTGAAATCCTAATAAATTTTTGAAATAACCTCTCATTATCGTCACATGTCGCAATTATCGTATAAAATGATGATTAATCGATTATATTGTTATAACTTAGGTTAGCAGTTATCGATATTGCGTAACTTTTGAAACACCCGGTATAAACATTCACATTTTCGCGAATAGACAACAAAATATAGTTCTCGGTTTACTCGAATTTTCTAATATTTAATTGACGAATATACCTAAAAAAAAGAAAGAAAGATGCATGGGCACGAGTGCGGCATTAGAAATCTAGCACATTGCATTTGCCCATATCCAGATTTTTTTTTTGGGGGGGGGGAAGAGGGTGATGGATAACTCAAATAGTTAGGTATTGTACAAAAGTCGCCAGTTTTTATTCATAATTCAAGAGGAAGAGGACAACTCAGAACATAACTGGCCAATTTATTTGATGAGGGGGGGGGGGGATTTAAAAAAATAGATAATTTGAGTTATCCCCCAAATATAACCCAGATTTTAGCCCGCTACCCAGCTAACAGACTGTAGCCCCAGTACAGTTATTCAGCAGGTTTGTGACTTCTGCGGCACGTGTATAGTTTGATAGGCTATATAAAGTTAAAAGGTAGACAGTTAAAAGAACCGAAACTGTTCCTTTTATAGAAATTTAATTCAGAACAAATATTATGGAATATGGATACGCTTGTCCATCAGATAATACCCGTACCGTAACATATATTAGTACCAGGACGGGGTTGAATAATAATACAATATTATATTCATAAGTTCTTCGCAGTTCAGTGACTTTTGCAGGTTCATATTATATTCATGTCTAATTTTTTGGACGGTTGGGGAATTTATGTAAAATTTATGAACTAATGTGCATGCGAAATTTGCAAACTCAAACGAAATTCTTAAATATTCCTCACGAATCTTACAAATTTGCATTTCCCTTAATCCCTTTTCGACAAGATACGGTTGATTCGAGTGCATTTATAGGAGAGGAAATAATAATTCCCCCGAATTGTAGCATATACTGTATAACTTAACTTAATTCCAGATTTTTCCGTGATTTTTGCGCGCCTTTTTACCCTTTTAGCCTACGCGTTCGGAAAAAAGTAGGCTTATTTTAGCCGCACTATTGTGAATTTTGTTTGAAAAATGAAATCCTGTTCTAAATACAGTATAAATCACTTGACATAAAGATATTGATGGATTGTTATAGGGTTAATTTTTTCTTAAACCAATTATTTACATGTAAGAATAACTGACAGCAAGAAATTCGTGTTGACCTACCATATAGACTGCTGAAGATTTATGCAAAAGCATGGGGTGCGGCTGTCTAAAACTCTTATAAGGGATAAAGAAACCCAGCATGAGATTATTACTATAGGCCTATACTTTGTTGAGTTTGTTGTTATCCTCGTAGGAGGGACGTAGTCAGAAGGCCGAATTGACAGAAGGCCGAACCGTCACAAGGCCGAAAAATGGCGGAAATACAATTCCCG
>JAQGBM010000801.1:0-12232 GCA_034698405.1 Symphylella vulgaris | reverse complement strand
AAGCATGATGGCTGTGATGATCATATATTGTGGGATTATGTTCTGAATGTGTTAAGTGTTCTCACAATAAGCCGGGAGACAGTGCAGAACACATTAGGTTTTTTAAATGTGTTCTCATTGCTATAATTCCCCCTTCAGAACACAATCCAGAAATTTTGTAACACTTACAGAACACAATCAGAACATATAAATGAAAAAATATGTTCTCAATGTGTTCAACAAATTTACAGTGTACCTTTAACCCAACCGTGGCAAGGAAAGTCCATTAATTATTTGTCAAAATTAAAACAGTTTGTGCAGCTCATTTATGAGTGTTGTTTGTAGATTCAATTCCACTAATTTTGATTTGACCTGAATATCGTGGATATAACTGTGTTCGGCTGTTCTAATACTAAAATCCTCAAGATGCTGCTTCCAAAGCACTTGATTTATGGGCAACATTTTAGCTTCTTCCAACGATTTTGTAAGGTTTCGTACGAATATGTGACGCCATGCTTGACCAAATATGCTACACCTTCCTTACTAAGACCATACGGAGGCAGAGCTATTGCATCAGCAACATTGGTTGCTTCTGCTGTTAAGCAAAAGTGACAAAACACATGAGGCTATTACGGCAATAAATGCTACTCCGTATTCCTTACTGCTGTCCCCAGAAGCTGCAGTAATGCAAGCCCAAAAAGTTGGCAAAAAAGCTCTGTGTGAACTTCAAAATGCCCTGGTACTATGTTGTAGCTTTCATATCCACTGCTCCTGATGACCGAAGCAACTGACGTTCGTGAAGTTGCCCCCCCCCCCCCGATCAGCGAAATTGCACATGAAAACCATACGACTAATTAGTGCTCAATATGTGCTAATTTTGCATTGGGTAACATGGTTACTAACAGCATCTCTGTCATTACGCTTGAGAATAATGAAATTAATAGCATGCACTGCATAAAAAGTTTTCGTTGCACAATCTTTAATTTAATGAAAAAAGTGCTGCATTTTCATTGGCAGAAGTCCATAAGCTGATAGTAAGGATAATGTGCTGTACTAAACATGAAACTAAAATTTTTGCCCAAAATATATGAGTAGACGTAGCCTATAACGTAGCATACAGGCATTAATCCTTCTTATAATCACCCTTACTTTAAACGAGTAGAAAGAAGAACGGAATAAAAATTTTCTATCTAAGTTAGTTTAAACTGTTAAAAACCAGTCTATACCCATCCCCGTCAGGGAAAGAAACAATAGGAATACAAATCATAGCCACGTCATAAAAGTTTATGAATTCCCTCAAATTTCAAACAAAGGGCAAAGATCATCATCCCCCCTCTCTAGGGTAACCAACATTTATTTTTTTAAATAACATGAGCTAAGCATTGTTGGAATACCTGTATGAATGACTGAATATAACCCGATGGGAATCAATATCACGACAGCAAATTACGCTGCTTGTCAGATAATAAACATCTGACTTCATTACTTTACTGAGGATTATAAGACTTACAGAAGAAATCGTCTATGCTGGACGGCCGTCACAGCAAACGTGCAGCCACCCTCTGTGTTTCAAACTCTCGCAAAAAAACTCACCGAATTTTCTTATCAGTAGGTTCAACCTAGTTTGGAAGTGCAAGGGGATTTTTCGACAGTAGTTTGAAGTGATTGTAGTAACGTACTTAGTTATTCTATAGTGCTGTTTGTCCTATGACAACTTCGCTGACGAATAACTTGTATGATAGAAGCCTCCTTGTCTTCAATCAGATTGTTATTTAGCTGATCGAGATAGGATCGGGCGGCTGGGCCTCCTCCAGTCATGCCACTAGATGCATTAGTGGACGATGTCTCGTTATCATTAGCGGTCTTTATGTAATCGACAATTACCTTTCGGGAAGTAAGAATTCTGCCAAACAAACATGTGAACACACCACAATCGCGTGTGTTTTTTTGGCAGAGGGGAAGATGCATGTCCACTCTTCCGCAACGGCATCTTCATTTAATTCCCTAAATCCTTTATAAAGTTAAAAATTGCATTAATTGCAATACCATTTGGATTCCTGTGAAGCTATTCAGATGAATTATAGTTTTCTGGCTAAGCAATAAAATTGCCAGGATCCCAATGCTTTCCAACATTTAGTGGCCAAAGAATTACATCCTTTCTCCAAAGATCGACTACGTATGCAAATTGCTTTCTCTCTCAGCATTACATATTTGCAATGTACGTGTAGACGCATCTTTGCCAATCAATTAAATCAAAAAGATAGATATATCCAGGTTTAGATACTGTTAAGTTCCAGACCCTTGGGGATATAGGGCGTAGCTGGTCTGGTCTTAATATCCTGTTCTCACCAAAGGCATTCCCCCTTTTTAGAACGTTCTAGGAGCCACTTTTCTTAGCTTAGGTTTTTCCAGACAGACAATTCTTCTCCTTCTTCTTTCAACTTATTATTATGATATCTTTACAAAAACATACATTTATTCGACAATATTCTCTTTTCTTTATAAAAGCAATAGTAGATGATTTAAAATAAACATTTTTCCCTACCAAAAAAAGAAAGAAACAGGTCAAGGTGTCCGGAACCCTTCCTCTGTTCCGTATCTATGAGAGGCCGAACTTTCTATAAGCGATCGGTTGTGTCAGGTGGTTTTTCAGAAGCAACATGTAGGTTATTTCGCAACTTTTCAAACTTATTGCGGGACATTTCGTCAGCAATACCTGATATCCTGGTCATAGGATTCCAGTAAAGACGAAGTCTGGGAAATTTCAAAATACCCATGAGTAAATGCATTTGAATAAGTTTTCTGATCTCATTAGCATTTGTATTTATGCAGACACCGGAAGTGAGGAGAGAATATTTGTTAGTTTCCTCCGTTATAAGGTCGTACACCTGAGGAGTAATGTATTTAGTGAAATACTGAAATGGTGTGGGCATATCCTGCCCGTCATCTTGATAAGGAGTATTAGGAGGATTAGGAAGAAAATGCTTATGTCGCCGATGTTTTATCGGCGGCGGCGGCGTATTAAAATGAGCCGGCTGCGGCGCGGCGCGGCGGCGCAGGGGTCTATTTCGTGGTGCTGATACTGAGATGCATGCTATGTTCCTCTGTTAAGTTAACCTTAGAGGCAATGCTTCTAAAATCATCATCAAACTGCTTTTTGTTGCCTTACATGAACAATCCTGGATCGGGATAACTTGCAACAATACCGGCTTACAGTCTGGAATTACACTTCAAATTAATTAGCGTCTCCATGTATATGTCTCTTTTCCTGTTCTTTTTAATTCCCGGAAATCTAGCGTGACAGTTGTAGTTTTATGATTCTCTTCCTTTTGTGGTCAAACTTATTGATAAGTCATAAAGGTTAGATTCAGATAACGAGAAATATTGGAAAATGTTTATTTTTAGCAACTCTGCACGAAGGCCGGCTCTTGGATCTTTTTGTTTTTTTTTGGTGGGAAATTTCAGCCAGTCGTCCTGGAATGATTCTAAGGTTTCGGGCATCTTTCGCGATTCTAATCCAATGATAAAGTTCACAATTTACTCTTTGTTATCTAAGTCCGACATGGCTTTATGCAAGACATATTTCCCCTTAGAGTTGGCAAAACTGTCCCTATCTAGTAGTATGAGATATTATCCTCATGATAATATTTATTTGAAATTACATCGCATTGGCAAAGAGGCAGCCAGTGGATTTTCTTCGCATACTGTTTGTTTCTGAGCGGGGGAAGAAGTGAGATTTACGCAACCCTTCATTGTATTTATTCCTTTTCGAGCACTTGGAATCAGAACCGATGAAGCATTGCTGCTAGCAGCAGCTTCATAATCGGATGGAGGGTTGACAACAAGCATTTCCTGATAAGTTGTTTTCTACCTATTCTCATTTCCTAGTACCTTTAAAATGATTAATTTGCTTTAGCGTTTATTTACGTCAATACAGCCACTATACAAACATCCAAACTTCTCCGCAACTGCAACTGGGGTTAGGAAAGAGCTTTACGTTGTGAAATACGGAAGGTTTGCTTGAGCTAAACACTAAAATGCAGCATGTTCTGCAACTACTTTAACCTTATCTTGTTTGATCAGTAATTTTGCTAGACCTTACATACTGCATGCAGTTTTAGAATCATTATCACCTGATGGTTTGACATCTTTCAGTAATCCGACTTTCCAGTATTAGGTCACAAATCTCATCAGGATTTAATACGCCTTCGAGAGAAGTTACTATAATAGATAATAAATAAAATAAATAATGAGCTGTCCAGTTTTTATAGTCTAGGCTACATAGAACAGCATTATGAAAGCTTCTAACTTATAATCACCCTCAGTTTGTTCCATAATTAACTGGATGGAAGGGTGGTACCGTAATTAGAATCGGAAATAGTATTAGAATCGGAATTAATTTAAAATATTTGGTATTAGAATTCAAAAGTTTCCCTAATGAGTAAAGTTATCACAATTAGAATTAGAATTTTAAAGAATAATCTGAATCTGAATTAGGTATTGGAATTTTTTAAACACGGCATAATGGTAATCATGTATAAAAGTACACTGTATTTTGAGTTTTTTTTTCTCATGGGTTGAAATAAAATACAAAGCACAATAGTAAGTAAACACATTCCACATCAGCAAGACAAAATGGTCTAAACAAGAATAATGCTATAGGCCTACCCATTGTAATACCACTATAGGAGTCTAGAACCAGTCCCATGTAACTCCATTTTAAACAGCTCATACAGGCTTTTATGTAGTTTTATATGAAGCGCAGTACGATTTCTTTCCTCCTGCACACCTCCGCATGTTATTTCGGTCATTCTGATATTTTGGATATTTACAGTACCGGTACCTGGTTTAAAGTCATCTTCATTTTCCATTGAATTGAGGAAGTCGAGCAAATCTTGATTCGACAATAACACCATCTTGTTTTTTGTTTGAACCTCTTGTCAACTTGGCTATTGATCCCCCAAAGAAAAATATAAACGGCGTTTCTTTCTAATTAAACCATCCGTATTCCGTACTTTACAGTACCTTTACTGGGTTGTAACAAATGATTTTCTTTTACATATTTGGGAGGTTTTTCCTCTTCTTTTGCATTTTTAACTGTCTATTGTTAAATCTTGTGTTATAACTGGCTCTCCTTTTTACAAAATATTTAAACATAGCCTAAGTTAAATAGTAAAGGAAACAAGTAGCAGATGGAATGACAATGTTATGGTCTTCACTAAATTGCTTACAGTTTTGTCTAATATAAGAAGCTAATTTGGCTATTTTTCGCATATTGTTTGCCTATGCAATATAATAAGTTTTTTTTATTTACGCCCGGAAGGCTAATACATAATTCCTCCCACGGTTAGATTGCAATTAGCGAGTTGTAAAATTTCACTTCAATAATATGGTCATTGAGTTCATTCTAACCTCCGGCGATATTATCCATCCATATCATGAGCCTGAGGCGTTTTTTCAACATTCGATATTATCCATCTCTCTTATGAGGCCGTCCAAGCACAGAACTATCAATTTCTGTTTTGTTGACAGGGTTTGCATGCCGGTAAACATATCTTCGTGACCGCTAGGATATTTTCTGCTGATAGATATTCCCTGTATCCCTCAGAAATGATTTCACCAATATCGTCTTCGGTCATTACTTAAACATTCCATAAGTTCAGAACGAACTATTCTATTTTTCTTCCATGAGAGGTCCTGTTAAGACAAAATGTCTTGCTACTTCGATAAGTTTTTTTAAGATAAACTTTTTTTCGCAGCTATAAATGCGTTTGATTTCGATGGCTTTTTCTGCAAGTAGTTGATTTCAAGTGTTAATAAACTTGTAAAAGAGTTAAAAATGGTAGTTTGGTGAATTTAACACATTGCATCCAGGTGATGATTGAATGCTTGGATGATTCGTCTTGAACAAGTTATAGAATAACTATCCCAGCACTAAGAAGAATCTCTTGAAATTAGTCAACTCATCTTTACTCACACACTTTTCAAAGTCAGAATAATCAACATGAAGTTCTTGAAGATATTTTCCCACATTGTGTAAGGGTTGATTTTACTTAGACATGCGCGTAGGGACAGGGATAGATGATATCGCAGATATAATAAGTTTACAGTGACAATAGGGTAGTTAATATCCCGTATATGTTAGGTTTAGGAAACCTGATCTCTGTCAACCATTTCCAGCAATGGCTGCTTGTGTAATGGTGCCATTATCTAGAAGAATGGCCCCAAACGGAGAAGCTCCTTCTCTGTCACCTTGGTTTGAAAGCAATTTTCTTTATCATCCTTAAAAAATAAATTTTGTATGTACTAGACTACCGTAGAACATTTTTTGGCTTTCGACACTGATTCTTTAAAACCCCAAACCCAATTTTGAGCTGGAATATCACCTGCTGTGGCAATTAACATTACATTTGCCCCTTGAGCTTATGAATTATCCCATTCAGATGTTCCTTCACCTTCCTTGGAAATGGTCCTGATCTATTATTCTGGGGGCGATAAGATACGGTAGACCACGTCATTTCTGAAGTCACTTGCGCCTGGGTGAATCAAACCTGTCCCTGATTGAAGGTCCAATTACACCTCTCGGACGTTCCGACTTTTTTGGAATACGTCCACGTCATTAATATTATAATCCCAAAATGGGACTCGATATTTTCTCGTTCGTGGGAATCGGATACGAAGAAGACGTAGAAAAGCGATAATCAATTTCAACCAACGAAACTTTTTGGACTCGTCATATCATGATAGAATTTGAAATACTTTATTTCGAAGGTGCCTGTACGGTCGAAACGGCCAAAATGTTGTGCATTATGCAGAGGTCGATAATAATCGATCTGGAATATATCGATATAAGGATAACGTACGAAGATGAAAATACTCTTGACTTCATCGATGAAATTTATCAACTTTACGAGTCGGAATTTGAAGAGGAAGGTTTGGAATGGAGGAAGGGGCTGGGCCAGCAGGAATATTTATCAAATGGGAGCTCATTAGTTTGAAGTTTGGCCATTGACAGCGAGTTAGCCTACTATGGAAATTATTTAAACGTATTTAACTTAATACCCCCATGGAAATTTGCATCATTGTCAAATTCGTCGGTTAATGGTTTGATTTGCGCCGGTACTATGGGCAAAACATAACTTCTACTTCCAGACTTCTACATTAGCTTGGGGTTTTTTTTTTTTTGTACCTAGGCCCCCGCCTACCACTTCATTACGGTATTTCCATTGTAAATATAGATAAATTTACGGAATATTATTAGAATCCTGAATAAATAGAAGTATGGAGATAACGGGGTCTTAGTTGCCCTGCAACTAATTCGTCTTTGTTAATTTTCGTTTCTGTGTGCTTTTTATGAAACATTCATAGAATGTTTAGACAAAAGGATGCACCCTTGTTTTATAAGGGTATAGCAGTCAAGCCTACTATAAAAAAGGAAGATGCTTCTTATATACAAATTTACATAGAAAGGTTAATTTAATAAATTGAATTTTGAAGTGGTTGTTCGAAAGGATAGAATTTTGAATACGGTATATACGGTATATAGCCACATTTTCTTACATAAAGAATTAATTTATTCCCTTATGTAGCATGATAATTGAAAAGGTTTGCAGTAATTTGAATTTACATTTGGAAGGTTAGCTTAGGTTGCCCCAAACGTTGCCTTACATGTAACGTAAAATTTAGATATTTGCCTTTAATTAAGGTAGCCATGTGAAATAGTGAGACATTTTGTATTTGCACGCGTAAAGTAATCAAAACGTGAATAAAACAATCTGAAATTTTTATAGCTTAATGTAGCAATAAGTACATTTACATTTTAGCAAACAAACTAGATTTTGGTCCATTTTCCATGTCGTACTTCACCTTTTTCTTGACGCTCTGCATAAGCGCTTTTCCGGAAGTCTCGGCAACTTTACTACTGATTTTCTCCCACTGGAACCGAAATTTTCTCAATGTATCTGGTGTTTTTGGAAGCTTGGAATATGCGCTTTTGCATAGAGCCCAAAATCTTTCGATTGGGCGTAAATGGGGGACATTTGGGGGGTTATCCTCCTTCAGTACCATACTCACGGTTTTCTCAATTTCTCTCTTCACAATCTTTGCGTAGTGAATTGTAGCAAGGTCTGGCCAAAAAATCACATTTTCTATTTTGTGATACTGGTTAATGAAAGGAATCAGACGGCCAATTATACATTCCTTCAAATATGTATTGGAGTCCATACAGCCCTCATGAATGTAGGGCTTTGAAACATGACCAAATTGGTCCAAGGCTTGCCACACAAGAAATTTCTTCGGAAATTTTGATGAACATTTTGTTTTGTGTTGAATTTCCACACTAGAAGGATCTGCTGCATGGAAAAACCGTCTTCCTGGAGTCTCTGTGGGGTCCTGAAGAACGTAGGACTCGTCATCAATGATGATAATTTTTCGTAAGATTTTTTTGTAAAGTCTCGGCAGTCTTTGCTTTATGGTGTTTTCTTGGGCTATGGTATTCTTGGCTGCCGACTTTTGTGTATATCCCTTAATGCCTAATTTATGGACTTTAATATCTTGCAAATAATTTTTATTTATCCTCAATTTCTTGGCAGCAGTAGGCACAGTTGTGGTAGGGTACTTGTCAAAATGATTTTTAATCGACTTTAACTTTTTGGCGGTCGCTACTAACGGTTTTCTTCCCGGTGGCTTTTTGAAACTCACATTTTCAGAATCTCCAAAGTTTTTTATGTATCTTTTAATTGTTGCACGAGCACAGCCTTCTTTTTTGAAATGAAGCCACGTCTTCTTTGAATCCTTCTCGAATACATTTTTGTACATGTGCAAAACACGTTGGGCAAGGTGTTCACTTTGAACTCTTGTAGGAAGTTGATTTGACATTGAAAACGTTTGAAATTTGGAGTGAATATAAAACAGATGTCTAGAAAAACAAATTTGCAAACCATTTTTCAATGCGTGTTCATCCCAAAATTACATCGCAAAAATACAAAGTGTCTCACTATTTCGCATGGCTACCTTAAGTTGTCTGCAACTCTTAATTTTTAAAAATCTCTAATTAAAGAAAAAAAATCCTAATTACTGAATATCATATCATAAAAAAAATATTAAAAATCAGTTTTAAAATTACATTAAAAATACGATCCTTTGTAAATAAGTTAGTTGTCTGCATCTCTTTAAGTTAAAAAAATCTTATAAAAGAAAAAAAAATGTATAATTAGGCTACTGAATATCTTATCAGTAAAAAAAATACAGAATAAGTCAGAATTTCTTAATATTTTAATAGATGGCTTATATAGCGAAGGTAAATTGATCTAACTCTTTAAGAACAGCAAAGTTGTTGCCTGCATTAGACGAGTAGAATGAGTTGAAGTGCGCCTTCGGCCTTCGCTCTGTGAATTTTCTCGTCAACTTCCATGTAGGCCTATTTGTTCCCTTTCTTTAGGTGGCAAACCACCTATAACCTGGTGTTTTTGGTGTTGGTGGCATTCTGCAAGGTACATTGACTTTGGTCTGCAGTGGTAGTTTTAAGCAAAAACTGCATCCGCCCAAAGTGTACCTAACGGGACTTATAAACCTCCTGCGTTCCTGCCCCCGACTTCTTTCCTTTCTTCTCTTTTCCAGTTTCCCTTTGGAAATAATCCCTCATGTTTTTTTATTTTCCCCATAATTGCTTCAACTGAAATTAGATTTATTAAAATGTATTAGAGAGAAAATTATATTATGTTAATAGCAGAATAGTCTACCGTACTGTAAATAGACGAGCGATTAAATTCAGTCCAGGGACTGATATCCCAAGCTTCTTATTGGCTGAAATAATCACGTGTTAAAATCCATCCAATGAGAAGCAACGGTAGTTTTGAATCAGCCAATGAGAAGCGTTTCCCTGGACTGAATTTAATCGCTCGTCTGTAAATAGGCATCTAAGTTAGCCCTAACTTACCCTTGCTTCTGAGCAGTCTTTTTAATTGTGAGTATAGGCCAGTTTCTCTTGGCACTGTACTCTGTCGGTTGTTTGGAGATCCCTGTGATGAACTTACCCCTGTATTATGTAATTTTAGTTACCCATTTAGTTGGAGTAGGTCCTATGATAGCACTGTAAACTTTGAATTGTTAATAGTAGGGGCTAATATTATTTGGTTTGGCACCGGTACTAAAAATTGAAAGACAGCGTCCGCAGGTATCCCAATTATCTGACCTGGAACTGCAGGAACTGCTGTAGGAAGCTGGAGATGACGACGACCATTGTAGTCCACTGGGTCTGCGGTCGAGCCTCGTCCAACGTTAATATTCGTCCTGTAAATATGCTCTTGATTGGTAGTAAAAGTTGAGTTGTTGGTAGAACCTCTATTTTCAAGATTGATTTGTTGTCCGTGTCGCTATTGTACGGAGTTCCTCGATTTATTCTTGAAATTTGGTTCGGCATCAAAGCAAAAATTACATCAATCAAATTATTAAAAGAAAAACATTACTGGCATTATCACCTGTCTGGTGGAAACATAAGTACTTCCGTTTGATCGTCTGGTGTGTAATAATAAGTGTCCTTTTTTCCCATCGGATCGATAAACCACAACCCTTCTCCAGCCTGAAATTAGACAAACGATGGTTGATTTTATGGGAGCTTGGACATTCAATAGACATATTTTGCAAATTCCACGACGGCCTTTAATTGCGGTGGATCCCATCTGTCACCTTCTTTCCGTTTGAACTGGAAATGGTTTCGGAAAAGTCCTTAAAGTCCAGCACTTCGCCTTTTGGACGTTTTCTCATCTCTTGCTCCACCCCGTGATGAACAGAATCGGCGCTCATGAACGTATGGCCGGGTTCAAAATACCGTAAAGTAATGCTTTTTGTGCTAATTAGGTACGAGTTAACCATGCTCACCAGGGTTGAATACAAGTTACAATTTTTATTTTGGCCCGTACAGTTATCAGCCCAATAGGTAATTTAATTTAATTTAATTTACTAACTCTAAGGTAAAAAAATTACATTGAGTATCACAACTATATACGAGTAAACTTACAGTCAATAAAAAGTTCGTCAATATGTTTCAATCATAAAAATCAGTAAGTTACATATAAAATTCATTAAAATATAATAAAGCTTATTTAAAAGAATGTCTACATTCGTCAATATTGTAGCATACCTTATTGATAAAGTGGTTGGTAATCCAATTTCCTCACAGGATATACCAAATTGCGTTTTGATTTGTTTCTTGGAATAGTCCAGAGGCACCTCCTCTCCACACAAAAAATAGTTAGTTTTAAAGGCAAAGTCAGGGGTACTGGAACGCAGCAGTGGTTTTGATTCAGGATTTTCTTGCGACCTCTTCAAATAGACATTTCTGTCATGTAATTCTTCCTGCATTTGTCATTAACTTCTAATTCAGTGTTCCTCTTAAATATTACAACCTTACCATCCTGTCTCTTCTTACTGGCTTGAATGAAAGATTTCAATCCATTTTCTCTCACAACACTCGTCTGTGTCCCATCTTCTAATAGTTTGTCACAAATTACACATTCCGAACGAGACATTATGCACGTACATATTATAACAAGAAAAAACTTGAAACAGCACTGGAAACTGAGCAAATATTGCAGTGTTAAAGATTCGACCACGACGCTTTGGTTATTCAAGGCCAACTGGCTTAAAAAGCTTCTGACGCAGTTCTAGCGGCTGCGGGAATGGATCACGTGTCCTATGCGTGCTCTGTCATATCATTGGAGGCGCTCCATAAGGGCAGCGGCGGCAGTCCACTAAAATAAGTGTGAACATTTTTAGGTTTTATTTTTATTTAATTTTTTAGTAATTAATTTAATTTTTTTTATTAATTAATTAAATATTATTTACCGGGTATTATTTTATTTTTATTTGTATTTTTCATTGTGAAGCTGACCTCCTACAAGGCAGCAAACTTGAAATTCGGATTCAGCACCCGAAAAAACATATAGAACCATTGAGAAAAAAACTTTCGCAATCTTAATTAGGGGATTATTAACCTTGATACGTGGAACTTTTTTGGTTGGAATTAATTATCTAATTAATTAATTGTCACGTGAATACACATTCATTAATTTATTTCGTCATTTTTACTGCTCTAAAAACAAATGTTCCAAAAATGGAACACTGGACAAAAACGGGTTTAAGCAAATTTAACGATTAAGCTGTAACCAGCATTTGGATTTGGTCTCCCCATTGTTGATTAAAATCAAGCTCCGTCGGGTGTGGTCAGTACTAGGATGGGTGGTCTGTTCCACGA
>JAQGBM010000800.1:0-12234 GCA_034698405.1 Symphylella vulgaris | reverse complement strand
TAGGATTTTGTAACGTTGCCGTTCTAAAACAACAACAACTCAGCTCTCGCTTTTGGAGGATAGATTTTTAGCCGTCTGAAAAACTACATTATTTATTTAGTCGTTACTCGTTATCTCCAGTCATCATTGTAACGCCAGCAATGTCATAATAACATACAGGTTGTTACCAAAATTATAAAAAATAATAATTGTTTTAACATTTCAATTAATTCTGCCAAACTGAACTCTTAATGAAGTATGATAGGATTTTCCGATTAGCCTACAGTTATTTTGAGTTATGGGGTAGTAAGTATAACACGTTTGTATGCAACAGGGGCTTAGTTATTTTTAATATCTACAGAGCTGTAATTTAAAGAAAACTGATTCACTGGATTCCAGCTTCTGTTCATCGATAAACACATGCTATTTAAATTTGTTCTTCGATATTATGTAAGTAATTACAACTGGTCTATATGTAAATTATAAGCATATAATTATATCTTTCATCACCCCCAAAAAATTTGAATGTCCAAAAATCCCGAGGTGTACTGAATTTTGAAGTTTCCATTGGTCATAAACAATTATTATTTAAGAAACTGGAAATATCTTTAATATTTCAGGTTATAGATTTTGATTACCGGTATAATTTTGAATGGTTGAGTTTGGACTTAAAAATTTATTCTAATGCATGATTGCATTGCCTATTATCATATAATTTTAATAATTGAATTGCATTGCGAGAAATGTGTGACTGGCAAAAGACAAAGTTACATCCTTAGGAATAAAGATTTTAAACGTTATCTGTATCACCCTGTGCAAAATGGAATGGATGTATTTTGTTCGATATTAATTCAGCCAGTTGCGTGACTTTGGCTCTCAAGTCTGTTTTTCGCATAATGATATGCAGAATACAACTCAGCAACAATGTATATAGATAGAACTCTATTTTCTATTTTCTCTTTTTAATTTTCTTCTTATCGTACCGACATTATATTATGCCAGGTAATAATACATAATTTGCTAGCCACCATTCTAGAGAGCGAGGGGAAAAAAAAAGGGTTATTCAAAATAATGGAAAAATATGAATCTGTCTAATTTTTCAATTTCCTTTTTTCCCCTTTTATTTGAAAAGTTTTCCTTCCCAAAAATCTGTTGTCCTGGTTAAATTAAAGGTAATTTGTAAAAATAGTTCTCTAAAGTTTTTTTTTTTATCATTAAATATTTTAAGTAGCTTTTTAATTTAAATATGAAAGAAAGAGTAATTCAAACTATGTGAATTTTAAGTAATTATATCGATATTCGATAGGTAATGTATTTTTTTTTAGAATAATGCAAAATTAAAAAAAAATGTTCTCGTATGAAGCTTTAGGACATATTACAGTATGAACGACATTTACTTTTTTTATCCAAATTTTTTTACGTAAAATGCCCTCAAAGAGTGTTTTACCATGAAATAATTTACTTAGGACATATCTAGTGGAAACTCTACGAAAGTTCATCTTTTCTAAGAGATATGTAAAACACGACTGGACATGGACCAGTTTTCAAAAATTTCCAAAAACTCTTTTAAACTAACCTAACTTAGGCTATTTATAATTTACTAATTGATCGATCCATCAAATCAAAATTAATGGTTATTAAATTAGTTTTTAGAATATTAAAAAAATAATACATAACAATCTAAAAGGAACTATTTTCTCTGCTGTCGCTTAATATTTAGACTTAGCACTATGCGTAAAAGGACGTGCGCAGTTCATGCTTTATTTCACTCTCTTAGATCGGAAAAACTTTACTACTTTATCAAAATTACTTGTACTTACTTGTTCATATTTTTCTAATTCTTGATGGTATATTTGTCGTATCTGGGCCAATTTAGCACGATAATCCGAGTGCTCTATTGCATTGTCGTTTTGGCCGGGGCCACTAGAAACGGCTGCCGTCGCGTTCGCCGCCGCTCCAGCTCCTCCACCCTTTTCAGGTCCAGCTACTCCTTCAGCTATTAACATATTATCTAACCTCATTAGTTGAGGATCTGGAGGTTCTTCTTCTTGTGTGTTTCTCAGGGATAAAACTGTAAACAAACAAACGATATAACAATTAGTCCATATAAATATTGCTACGATGTACAAAATACTCGGTAGTCTTGTTCCTTGAATACTACTCGTACTTACGACTTGAGAAATATTCGTAATGGCATTATCATTATTTGCACTGATCAACAAAGTTTTATAATACAGGTGTTCTGACTAAAAACTGTTAGATTTTCTTGTTACGATATGTTAATGGCTAGTACGAGCATTGTACGAGGAATCAAACGTTTGTCAATTGGGTAACTGGTTGAATTTTTGTGTGTCGTGGCATGGATTAAGTTTGCCTAAGTGTATATATCAGAATAATTATATAATTGATTGGTTACTTGGTGATCGAGCTTTTCCTTTGCGGAACAAGGAGGCATTTTCTTGCCACAACAGAAAAACTATGGTTTAAGATTTTAAGCTTATGAACAAATTTGTTACGTTAAATTTCAGATTTAAAAAAACTTGGCGTGGAGTTATGCACGAACTTTTTCATTTAAAGAAATTCTTGTAAAAAAGAGTTTTTTTTTACACGGTCCCAGACTAAATGAAGCGTTGGTATGATGTCTTCTATTGAAACGCAAAATTTTTTAAAGTAAAAGATGAAAAAAAAAATCACTGGCCACACCTGAAGTTGGATGTGTAGTGTTAGTTGGGTGAGTTCCAATTTTATAGTATCACTATCAGTATATCGTCGAAATATGTTGTTTCTGCCTGAATTGGCAAGCACGATGCGTGTGTGTAAGCTATAGACTATATGCATCAAGCGCATCGCATGCCAGACTCCTCGCTATGCTGCAAGTTATCATGCAAAGAGTTAGAACTCCAGCAGCAGCATGTTTATATTAAAAATGTTATATGATGCACATATTCGATTCTGTTATATTATTTTACTTAACATCCTCAAAGTATCCTAGAAGGTAGGATACACTGATGGATTTGAGGCACGACACTTGGGAAGTTGGGTCTTTCACCATCACCACCTTATGAACAAATTCTGGTTTCATTCTTGTATTCCCTTGAAGGGTCTTTTTATGTATACGGAATTTTCTCATCCTAATGAGTCTTACAAGTAGGAACATAAAAACAAGGGGATGGAATTATGAAGACAGTAACTATTTAAAAAATTTCGCCCTTCACCCTTGTCTATTTTTTTTTTCAGAAAATCATTGTACTTTTTAAACTCTTATCATAATCCGAGAAGAGTATAGCCTATCCTTTTAAAATTCCTCGATTTGAAGCCACACACTGAGTCTTGGTATCTGTAAAAGGCGTTAAAAGCTCCAAGTCCATCGGCAATTTTTGCATATAAAATTGACCTTTCAATATATTATAGGAATATCTATACATATATAAAGCAAAATGGATGGCAATCGGCATATCCAAAGAACAAACATACTCGTACGTTTCTTTGACCAAGGCGACGACATCGATGTTTACATTTCACAAATGGTTCGTCCATATCGTATTTTAGTTCAATGGATAACATATCTTTTAGGCATATCATCGGGAAAGAGCACACAAACATTCGCGAAAAAGGAAAGAAAGCCAGTTATATTGCCTCAAGTTTGCTATGGAGTGGAATAATATCTCAATGGTTTTTTTTTCAAGGGAGAGCGAGGTTTCAAAAATAATATAATAGGGGATCCTTTTTTATACCCCAAGTTACGGTAACAAAACTAATAGCGCATGCAAGTACCAAGCGCACTATATAAATACATTCATACACGCGGCCATACATATATGTTGGGGCCTATATACTTTGAAAAGAGATTTTAAGGGCTGTTAGAAGCATAAATCTTTGGACAGGCAAAACACTTTTCGCATATATGTACATGTATTATATCAAGTACTACATATAAGAGAAGGATATCCACGCTTTTTTTCATTGTCGTGTCATATGTGTAGCATAATGCATATCCCCCATTTGGGTGGCTATTTTCCTTTAAAAACGTGCTTCTTTCTTTATAAATATGGGACAGACGTTTTAAGAAATCAATATCCTTCGTCGATATGTAAGTACAGAACACCCACTATTATATTAAAACTATAAACTGAAATGTGTAATGTGTATGGATCCATTCTAAATATTACCGTTTATTATTTGTTACAGCATAATAATAATATATTTGTTTAAGTTAGGTTGATTTAGCTCATATGGTATATTTAGTAATAAATTAATTAATAAAAAAGTAGGCTTTTAGTTTTTTTTTAAAATAAAAATTCATAAAAAAATTAGATTTTTACACTCTCTGGTTCAAAGCTGCAAAGTACTGGTAAGTAGTAGGCCTATCCTTTTATAGGTATTTTTTTATATAAATGTTAATAGCCTATAAAAATAAAATAAATTTTGTAATAGGCCCTATTTCAATAGAATGAAATACACACTGATAGCTAAAACATATTTTCTAGAAAAACAATTCATACAAAAATGAACAAATATTTAAATTTATTTAAAGAAACAAAAAAAAAAGTAAATAAATAAGAAAAGTAAATATTTTTTAAAAATTAAATAAAAAATTTAGTCCCTGACATAACTTGACTTGGTGCAAGTTTAATAAAGTTGGTTTTTGTATAACCTATTTTCTACAGTAGGCCTGCTTTATTTTATGTAGCCTACAAACTTCAGCAGTTATATATAAAAAAAAAGATTTTTGCGTCAAAATATTTCTTATCTAAACTGTACTTTCTTTGATTATATTATCCTTTCTCCATCCACGTGAATATTTATGAGAAACGGAAATTGTTATTTTATGTTATTATTATTGTTTTAAAATGAAGAGAGCCGTTATGATGATAGTCGATGTGCGATCTTATAAGATTTCCTAGAAAAGAAAAGGTAATTACTGTAGATACAAATGCCAGATACGAACAAATTGTATAAATATAACAGGACTTTTATTATATAATCATGACCTGTTGATGTTTTAAGTCATATCTTTGTAAATGATGTTATAATATGCATCAACTGATAGGAACGTGTGATCTATTGCCGAGATGTCAACACGAATCACGGCAGCTGTTCGCTAATTAACTTCAAACTTTTTTTCAACCCTACATTTTAATAAACACAACAAATGGACACGAGCCATTAAAGGAAATTAAACATATTATAGTCTTTCTGCAGATAATTCTTCTTCTCTTTATTATTCAAAGGTAATAACATTTTTGATTAACATCGATAACAGAGAGAGCCTAGGAAAGTAATTCGCGATGTTTAAAATTATTCTGATCTATAATTATGTTGCCTTAAAGTACCTCTTTATCCTGAATAAAAATAAATAAATCAAACATACGATGGAAAGACTACTATGAAAAATATTGAATATGAAGGATTCGGGTTTACACCAAGGATTCAAGTTCCCAGTAAAGGGTTCTTTGGAAGATTTTCTCTAAAAGATCATCTCAGCATGCACCTAGTACTAATTGAACACGAGCATAAGAGTTCTAAGGTGATGGTAGTGGTCATTCTATGAACCGTACGTTTTGGACATCCTAATATGGCGGAATCATTTGGAGGAACGAATGCACCAAGAAAAACTTGAGATATTGTCTGTGGATGATTCTATCGATACAAGAGAGAATTGAGCCTAAAAGTAGTATTCGATGTTTAAAATCACTATATCTACTTCACTTATTTTCTCCATATAATCTGAATTATAGAAGAAAAAGAAAAGAATTCCACTACGTATAGCATATTGCCCTAAGAATGCAACTTAACTGCATACGAAAGAGAAAAGAGAAAGAGAGATCTATAAAAGACGAGAAAAATATAAATTCTGTTCTCTCAACAATGTAGTATAGTTGTAGAAGCACAGTATAAGACAGCCTAACTCCAAATGATATATACAGTATTTTCTTGAAAGCAGAAGACAACAATAAGGGGAGAAAAAGTGCAATACATCCCACTCTTCTGCCAATTATTCTGCCATCTTTCCCCATACGCTGGCACTAACAGAATTCTTTTTCCCGGTTTTCCGTCAGCCAGGTTCGTCTGCAGCACCGGTAGATTGAATTTGTCACTTAAGGGAGAGCGAAGATATACAGGGTGTCCATTATTTAAACTCTCCATAGCCCATACTTCACCCGTTGGATCGATTTTAGAATAGTACATATTGTAATAAATTCAGAGTTGCCCTTCCTTAAAAGGTTTCGAAATGCGCTCAAAATACACTCTTGGGTAAAGTATGCGAACTATCTGCATAATAAATGCATATAAATTGAAAATTTAGCATTATTTTTCCAACTCATATACCTTCCAAAATTAACATTGGCACCCTGTATCTGTGTGCATGGTTATAACCTCATATACACTCCAAAATAGTGTATAGAAGTCAGTCACACAGCCTGTAGGAAATAAAACCTTTAAAAAAACGTATAATGTAATCTAAGGCTCTGGCGGACATGTGAAGTAAACCAATCTTGCCACAAGCATTCCATGCAAATAATTTTGACATTCGTAAAAAATACTGCTGCTGGTGTCTGTCTTGCGAACTTCCTTGATACATGTATGAGCTAGAGCTCTTATACAGTATGATTGTGCCGTAATAAAGACACGTGCTCGGGTGGCAAATAGATATGATGAACCAAATTAGCGACGACAGGAAGCGAACATTAGATCAGACAACATAAGAAAACTTTGAGAAATGTATCGCACTTTAAAAATTATGCTGTGAAATGCATCAGCTTGATATTACAATTTTAAAACAATTTCTAAACTTCCAAACTTGTTTACTCAAATTTAACAATCCATACAAACTGAAAGGAAATGGAACCGAAAAAGTAGGCTTACGGAATATTGATTTGTTTTTGTTAGAGATCAGACTGTTTCTTTTATATTAAGGAATCCAGCTTTCATGAGGGATGCTGAATCTTCATCTCCTTCTGGACCAACGAGGAACAATTCTAAATTTATATTTAAAAAAAATTCTAAGTTAAGTGCAACTCTTACCGGTACTAGTTTCCATCAGAACAAGGATTTTTTTAATCCGTAAATGCTTACCGTACCGATACTGTTATAGTGATTTGAACATTATACACCGATCGAGTGTCTAATCCCCCAAACTATAGGTATCAGTTCATTGAAATTTATGTAACTTTTAAGTTTAAGTAGCGTTACTTAAATAAACTTCAATATCTACGATAATCTCGTATAAATGAAAATATGCAATTCAATACGGAGAGGGTTATGATCTGTTATAAGCATATTCTGCAGGTAGATCATAAAATATAAAACTGTAATAATAATAATAATAAGAAGAAGAATATAGAAATTGACGCCCCCTCCTTGTACTATTTTTCTGCCCTTTTATTTTCTTGAAATAATGTATTACATAAACATAGATGGTGACAAATTGCTATTCGTAGACTCTGCCTGTATATAAACCAAGCCAGCGGCATCAGCTTGTTTTAATAGCGCTATAAAGCAACATTTACGCTAATGCTAAACAATAAAACACATCGTTCTTTTTTTTCCCTTCTTCTTTTTTTCGTAAAAACCTAGCTAGGGAGAAACTGAAAGAGATTTGATGTGGGTCGATGATTCTTTCCTCTCTGATGTGCGACAATCTGATGAATAGTAGTAAAGAGCTGGGACGAACTAACATGTACAGGGTGGCATTATCTAACCAGTTAAAGGTATAAGACAGGGTCCTGCATGATTAAAACTATCAGACTAAAAAGTATCATAACACTGCACTGTAATGAATGAATAGAACGGTATACGGTAGCCTAATACAGGTTATTCCAAATTTACAGAATAGAGGAAAGTTAATTAATGGCGTTGTTATGTAATCTGGTATAATAATGCATTATACCTTTTCCTAATTAGTACGAGTAACTACAGAGGAGTATATTGAGGCCAAAAAGGTAGCCTGATGAGTGATGAACAAAACACGACTTCACCCTTGGTGGACTCGCAATAACTCACCCTAATAATTATTATGCTCTTAACTATACTCATTAGGGAGTCACTGTTGATCCATTCTGAATGTTCTTTTCTCATATTATATGAATTTCGAAAGTATGAATCAATCAACTCAAGTTAATTTGTTAGGTAAACATAAGGGATTATTAGCTTAGAGGATAGATAGCCCATTCTTTGGTAGATTTTAACTGTGAAAGGGAGGGCATTCTTTCGTCATGCATTGCGCCAATTCGTGCAGCTTGTTAATTTTTAGCCTTAACCTGTTCACTATCCTATAATAATTTTATTTCACCCACACAATCTTATAAAATACTGTTCCCACCTTACAGTTTTCAATAGGTACCAACCAACCGGTCAATGATTCTAGGTAGAAACAAGGTTACAATTATTGAATTATAGAGGTGTGTAATCACTTGCACCCACACTGTTATTTTCCCAATTGAAATTATTTAAATTTTCATACATAGCAGATTATTTCGAGATTTATGACTTGAGAGAGACATTTTCTATAATTCGCATTGACCGATATCGTATTAAAAACATCACAAGCTTATGCGGCGTAATTTATTTTATTTCTCCAACTTGATTGCTGAACATCTAGACATCCTGTTTCATACACATATAGCAAAGGCTGTAGACACGCTTGCGAAGCATTGATAGCTAATCTCGACCATATACCGACTAACAACCTATGAAACTTTATGGAAATGCAATCCCAAATGAATGTTATTCTTTTCCTGACTATGATGCCATCTAGTTATACGGAGGCAATCTCAGTCTGTTTATATTGCCACTTCCATCCTGATCAAATTAAGCAACAGTACACATAAAAGCATTCCTGCATAATACGAGTATATTTTAGATCTTTTTTTTTTTCTAGTGTGCAGCAGTTTTCTTGGGCGCGTCATCATGAGTAGAAAGTCATAGCGTATCAAAAGTCATAGCCCATGTAATTGTAGGTCCCTTGGCCTTTTCATCATCCAAAATCAACTTTCTTGGTGTCTCTGCACGTAACGACGTAGGAGGAGGTAGGGCTTTAAAATGACACACCGAGTATATATTATAATGAACTGCAACCATCATTTCGAAGTCGCTGCTGCTGTATGTTTCAACTTGTGCATCCTCTTAATTGAAGATTAAGTTTGGTTCGCAAGCATCAGCAGACGAAGCATTTATATCTGGATGTAAACAGCAGCAGGCGACGTTGTCTTGCAAGAGCTAACGTTTGTATGCTCTCATCAAACCGTATTTTAAATGATATACAAGTTATACTGAGCCTAGCAATTTCTAGAATGCAATATAAGTTCCAAAAGTAAATTAAAACTAAATTCGAAGCTCAAACAGAGGCATCAGAGAAACTGATTTGGAGAATTTTTCGTGTATACCTTTTATTAAAGATTCGGGAATGATACATTGAAAACATTAATGTTGCCATTCCATTATAGACTAACACTCTCTGATCTGGTATATGCATCATTTGATCTAGCTGGAAAGACGGAAAATAGAGGTTCATGTTCATGATGATCAAAGATTATTCCCCCCTTGTTCATGATCATGATTTCCTTGTTCGTGATCAAGGCTATACCTTACAGATTCTTCTAAGTGCCTCGACCAAAGGTTTTTTTCCCTTCCGCACCTTATAAAGTATTTAATTATGCTGGATAGATCAAAATAGCAATCAAAGTACCATCCTAACTAACACCATCTCGTGTAAATATGCAAAGAAAAATCACTAATAATCAGAAAATACAAAGAAAAATTCTTAGAACTTCCGAAGTTTCAAGACTGAAAAGTGAAAAGGCAAGAGTGAGACTTTAATAAGAGAAAACGTTTTTCGCTAGGTCCAAGTAATCGGCGAGAAAATAGGAGCTTTTCTCGACGCAAGAAAATATAAAAGGAATGATCAAACTTAATGAGCTATATTGAGTCTAGACTCGCCATCAGACAACATACGAAGCTGTTAGTTTTATGTAGGGTGCCAAGAAGCTATAGGATATGACTGTGCCGAGAATTATTTGGTAGTCCTTCCAAAGCAAGATTGTATATATTACGAAAAAGCAAAAAGTAATTACATGTATCACATCATGTGATTCTTTTGATTGTTATATACGAACTTACGAATGTTAGGCTACGATGACTTATGAAGTCCATATTCTAAGTTAAATTACAAACTTTGATTTTTTTTAGAGATATTTGAGATGTTTCAAACACAATGTTTTGATAGAAACATTCTCATTTGAGTTGGCAACCCAGCCAGTTTCGATATTTGGTTTGAGTCTTATTATTATGACGTCTTATATATAAACAAGACATAAAAAGGACATCTAAGTAGAGAAAAGATTGCTGCAAACTAATTATTGTATAGTTTATATGCAATGGAAAGAAAACCGATAGGCTTTTATTGTGATTAAAATAGGGACATCATTCGTCTATAAATGCGACTTTTGTGATGGAATTGCTTTTACTGTAATGCTCTGTAATTGAATGAGCATACTTCAAACTTGATTGATATAATTATCATGCAGTGGGCTGGTATAATATAGCAGTACTGTTTCCAATATTTGTTTTGTTGAATAGTTAGTTCATTACAACACGACTAAAAGAATCTTATTTTACAAGTAAGTTAATATAACAAATCTAACAAATGGGAATTAACAAGTCGGTACTAAGCTATCTGTCTGTCAGAAATTTCCATAATTTTGTCATTTGCTATTTATCAAAATAATATGATTTCTGCTTATCTTGCTATAATATACTTTCCAAAATATTGTCTACACTCTAGCATATCCCGTTGTAGTATATACCAACCCCCGCACACTCACACAGCAGCACATGAAAATTATCTGCACATTGTTGAAGAGAAAGGGGAAAAAAATATAGTTTTAAAAATAATCTACACTTTGTAATCAAACTTAAGGCATGCTGGTATGGCGTGCGTATACAGAACGTACTTAGTGTGCTCCTGCCCTACGAGCACGCCCTACACCCGGTAGCCAATTAGATTGGAGTTGAGCATGTCAGCTGTTAATACAACAAATGGTAGATATTTGTCATGTCATAAGACCCCGCCTGAAGCAGGCACGCTAACGCGAACTCATATATGCGTTGAGAGCAAAGCGAACGTAACCACGTGGTAAATTACAATAAGGGCTATACTCTCTATGTACGTATAATATGTATATACCTTCTATAATATGATACCCTCTGACTGTAACAAACTCCAGTCAACGCCATTTCAAAAATGGCGTATATATAGACACTCTGCATCCCTATATAATAATACGAGAAAATACACTGTGTATTGTGTTTACACGATAAGAGCCACTGCTGTGTATTGAAGTTTCCCTAACTTGTTATTAAGCTTCTTCAAGGGGGCGAACAAACACCAAACATTACCCTTTAAATAAGTAAAACCTGTTATTAGAGTACAATAACCATAGACGATTGTTAAAAAAATTGTAGGGCTGTACTGTATTTAAAAAATTTTAATCGTTTATTGTATACTAGGTAATGCACTGTGCCAAATTTTGTTTACGCTTTTGTTTTTTCATAGCCTAATATATTTATTTTTAAAATGAGGGCCTCTTGATAACCCGTTTTATAACCCCACATTTCTCCTAAACTCAAAGTTTTCGGTAAAATTTCGACTGAGGCTTTTAAGAATAATTATTTCTTGTGACTGAAATTCTTCCGACGTGAAAGTGAGTCCAAGGGCGGGCGAAAACGAAGACACAAAATTGTGTTTCAGGGAACACTGTTTTCTAGAAAAAACGAGCACGTCACTTCATCCCATGCTTGTGATTTGTTTTTAACAAGTCACAATCATGATCGTTTTCTTGCAACAAAGTTCCCTGAAACACAATTTTGTGTCTTCGTTTTCGCCAGCCCTAAACCTTAGTTCCTCTGTGTCACAGATTTATTTTCTTAACATACATTACACACCATACCCCGTAAATAATCCAGGGGTGACTTCCGCCTGGTCATATCAGCTGCTAAGCTAAATTCAAATCACACTCCGTCTTATAGGTTCATTGTCGATTACAGTGATGTTAACAATCAAATCAAACAACTTTTGGGTGCCCAAACTACGGTACCGCAAGACGCCATTTCGATTTTTTTAAAGCCTTCCAATTGAGCTAAAGTAGCTCTTCTTGTTGGTAACTTGCTGCAGGGTAGTGGGTACTATTTCGTATAATACGGTATAAAACTGTATGTTTAGTTTTTATCTAGCATAAACTCTTGACGTTATGGGCT
>JAQGBM010000799.1:0-12237 GCA_034698405.1 Symphylella vulgaris | reverse complement strand
ATTTTCTCAAATCGATGTCAGCGCTCGTGGTATTTTCGGACAACGTTCAACGCACATGTGGTATTACATATGATAAAACGATACTAGTGAAGCACAGCATGACCAGGTTTTTACACCTACTTTGAGCTCATTAATTAGTAAATTAGATCTCGAATTTTCGGTAAGTACCCCGGGTCAGGCCCGGGTACATAATAAGGCAAGAAGAAATAAATAGTCTACCAATGATTATAAGAACAGTTTTTATTAATTATTATTCTTTTACGGTATTTTCTTGTAATATTTGTACAATGATTTTTTTTAAATCTTGAAAATAGGAACAGTATTTAATAATAATATTTATATTTATTTATAAGGACACATGATCTATATTATAGAGGGATGAAGATGTTCCTATAATTTGTAAAAGTACCTCCTTAAATCTACATATATAATATTATAGTGTGTGTTTGTGACTACCCTCATTTTATAAATTTATAAGTTAAACCACTTAAAAATATTATAGTGTAAATTTAAACAGTACTAGGGATGGGGGAGGGGCGGCTTCAGCCCCGAAAATCCATACCTGCATGGTTTTCTATACACCTTTTCTTTTAGCTGTTTGTCACGTGATTTTTAGCCGCCATTGAATGCTGCCTGCTCTTTTTTAATATGCAAATATAATCTTTATTTACCGAGAAAAATGTTAAAAAATTTTACAGATAATATTTCATTTAGTATAACATAAAAATACAATAAAATTATTTATGGTATAACATTACTCTTCGTATTTAGAGATTACATCAAGTTTAAAAAAAAAATGCGGCAGCGTTCAATGGCGGCTAAGCCAGTACGCCTCCGCTGCAAGTCTGTACATTTTTATTATATATACCAAAGAAAAAATAACTAAGTTAAATGCATAATTTATAAAAATGTTAAACGAAATCTTTCGTTGGCAGCACATTTAACAAAATTAAATGTTAATTCTTTACTGGCTCATTTTCAATTCTTGGGAGAATCATTAAACTTTTATATCAACTCTGTCCAAAAATCCCTCGGCTTCACACCTAAAAGAGCTCATAATAATTGAAACTTTCTTACAACTATGTCTTTGCAATATAGAGAGTGGTGGTGATTTATTGTTATAAGACGAACTCTTATATATATTTCATTATTTTTCTTCCTTCAAGATTGTCTCTCGACAGAATTTTATATCATTTATACCAGAAGGGAGAGATCGAACTATCCCCACTGCTTCATCACAGAAATTATATAATCTTTACGATAAGGGAGAAACCGTTCCTTAAATCCTTCAATATAATAATATTGTCAGCAGTCCCAGATTTTTTTATTCAATTCTCTTTCCCAACAAAAGAATTTTTTTTTCGTAAAGTATAAAATCTATTTTTCTAAGATAAGGATCCGAAGGATATAATTTAATTTTCGTCCCTTTTTCTTCATTTTTCACACGCTTTTCCGGTTCTTTCCTCTTATAGAATAAACACCTTTTTGTTTGAGTTTTAACGCAATATTGACCTTTTGTAATAATATAGTAGAGATGTGTGCCGCTCTAATTCCACGATCATTTTTCTCGTCTTAGTTTTACAAACCTCTCTCCCCCTATTATTACATCGCTATAATAACGTCTCTATTGGGGACTATTTTTAAAACTATTCTTCTCGTTCTTCATTATTATTATGATGTTATAACAATGAACCAACGCCGTCATCAAGCAAAATAAATGAAAATATAATAATAATATAATCATTATCACGCCACAACATAATGTAAACTAGGTTAGCAGAAGCGTCGTTTGTTATTATCAAAACAACAAAAGAACTCGAGAGCGTGAAAAAATGGCTTCCTCTGCAAATAAGCCGATTAATTATTTTCATAAACTGGCTAAGTTATCCGTTATGCTGCTATAAAGCGAATATAAACAGATAGTTCGCTGTTTTATTTTAAAAAATCAGATTATTGATCTCCATCATAGAGTATTTTAACGATAAATTAATGAACTATTAATCGAGTTTAAATGCGTAGAGTCTGTATTTTCTCATCCGCTATTAAACTGTCCACAACAGACAATTATATTAACAGGTTCAATAAAATCGCTTTGTGGCCTCGTAAATACCATCCATAATCCGATAATTTCAGAAAATGTACCCCGGTAAAATGGCGAGATTGTGGTAAAACTATAACGAAGAAAGAGGGGATAGAGGGGCAAAATATTGCGCGACAAAAGTGTCCTGCTGTCGCGTTTGACGATGGAGTGCGGAGGCACCCGTAACATGTAACGCTCGTTACTATTTATGAATTCGACTAAGAAAATAAAGTTACGTCACTGAGGAGAGTAAAGTGTCGTAATTGATTATTTTTAATCCAAAACTAATTATTTTTTGACAAACAATATTACGAAAACTTTGTTTTCTCATATTAACTTAAACGTAAACTTGATTTAGAATATACACGATTTACCTGACGTCAGAATCCGCCATTAAATCGGTGAAGCATAGTCTATAACCGTGATATGAAAATAAAATAATGTATCTATACTTTTTCGAATATAATTACTTATCAGACTATCCAAAACGGAATATTTTGATGTATCACACATGTCGCATATCCGTTCACTTTATAAATAGCGGCGAAAATCTGGCAAAAAAGGCCTATGATAGACGTGCAACGCACTATTTCAAAAGAAATTGTGTAACAGTATCTAGACCCGTGTAATTATATTACAGGCTACTGTACGAAAATGAGATTTTCTGTTTGTTGTTTTTTTGCAGACGGACAAGAAGTTCGGATAGGTGAATATGACGGAAATACGGGACTATTAGATTTAACGAAAGGATATTCCATTCACTGGAAAGGTTTGGTACGGTTATGATTATTTTATTATTCTCTTTCTTGTCTTTTTCTTTCGTATTTTTTCAACATTATTTTTCAGGCTTGTATAAAATATAGTTACATATTACCCCGGTGTATACCGTAAATGACCCAATAGAGGCCCGGGTAACCGGGTTCCAATAGTGGCCGGGGATCTGTCTCCAACATTCTCCAAATTTATCAATAAGAGGCTCGGGCTTTTAATAAAACAACATACCTATATGGATAGAAATATTTTGAATATAACTTATAATATATTATAAGTTATATTCAAAATATTTCTATCCACACATTTTGTTGATATTTAGTTTGTCCCTAAATATATATAGCAGCCCTACTCAACTGGCGGACTCCGGTCCGGATCCGGACCGCTAGGCCATTTTATCCGGACCCCGGGCCCAGGAAAAAGTATTGAAAGAAACATTTTGAAACTCTATACCCTAAAAATTCGTCTTATTTTACATTTATAAAGTTAAAATTATCGAAATTTGCCTTGTAACCTAAAAACATTTTCGCCTCCTGCCTGGGGACTGCCGCCTTCTGCACCTTCTGCACGAGGCTTTATAGTTTGGGACTTGCCAATTTTCCCAGTGGCAACCCTATTAGGGCGTCCCCTACATATCAAAACTCCACCTTGTACATTTTATTCGGACCCGGCCCCGTGCTTTCATGAGTTCCTCCAAACGGACCCCCAGAAAAATTAGTTGAGTAGGACTCATATATAGCTTATATTTGAGGGCTGGTATCTATAAGAGTTTTATTACTTTTATACGAATGCACAATTATAGCCACCCATAATATCCTTTATATTTCGTAATTAATTAATTTTACGAAATACGTATATACACAACTTCCGGTAGGCTACTCGTATAGTTAATTTTTTTCCGTACTGTTTATATTACAATGTTTAAGTCGAAATATTAATTAACGTATACGTACGTATTAAGAGAAGCTGCATGAGGCCAGAGATATACAATTTTCATGTTGCGGGGTTTATGAACCATGACCTATTTAGGGCCAGTGGCGCTAATTCTCCGTGTCTCCTCCCAATTCGGTGACATTTTGACCGCATATACAGCTGCTAAGCCAAGCGAAAAGACATTTGCGAGAATTTTATGAAGAGCTTCTAGATATATTCCCCGAGTAACACGGTCAATAAAAGGATGCAGCAATTTTGCAATGTACTGGGTACTTATACACTATACTCGTACATACCAGTACAGCATTATTTTCCCCTCTGTGGTTCAAATCCTCTTATATCATGATGGAGGGTCAAAACATTCTGTAATTTTCAACGTTTTTAATGTTCTATATGTGAAAGGCTTGGCTTATATTCCCATTATAAATATACTCGCATACCGGTACTTTGTAACTTACTGTATCAGCTTAAAGCGAGTTGCCGAGTTTTTAAATAATTTATGATGGACGAACTGTAGGAAAGCTTTTTGGGAATTAAATTTGGGAATTCGTATTACGGGTCAGTGGTACCTTTATACACTAGACTTACACTGATGCTTATTCGTGGTTTCAGATATTTTAGTGGCCTGTCGATTAGGCTACGGTAAATCAAAATAATGTGAAACAAAGATAACAAATCTGTTATTTATAATCAGATTTCAAATTGATAGAAAAATAAGAATTTATCAAGTTATTCATACTGATCGATGGCTCGTTATTCGTCAGCAAAACAGCATACCGGTGTTCCTGTGTTTTTCCAATGTGGAAGACTCCCGTGTTTGGGTGACTTACTAACTAGCCCCAGATGAAAGTTATTCGTCTTTCAAAACATCGGAGTTTCCTGTGTATTTCCAATGGAAAAACTATTTATTATACAGTAGAATGAGGTAGTCACATAAGTTATACAGTACAGTATATAGGCAGGAGAAACTTTGATACTATATAGGAAAAGTATAATAATAGTATCAACGACTTCAACGTACTCGTATCCTATATAAGAAAAATGTTAAACTTATTCGTAACTTACAAGAGCAGATAAAAACATTTTCGATGTACGTCACGTAGTTGCTCGATCGGTATTACGTATAAGCTATCCTAGTATAACCCATATAGCCGATATAAATTTCTTTTTGTTTGCTTCAAGTTTTACACAGAAAGACCATAGAATCTGTGGTTCTTGAGCAAGGATTTTTTTTTTTTTTGAGGAGGCGAAAAAAAAAATGAATGAGCCAAAGTTACTTTTATTCCCAACAGGGAATTAACAAACATTGTACGATGTGGAATTAATGGATCGACGATGAAAGAAAGGAGAGAAAACTTTTTTTTCCCTAAAAGTTGATGTCGCTCTTGGGTTATTTATTAGTTATTATACAGATTACTTTCATAAAGCCTAATTATTACTATTATTACAGTAGACTAATTAAGCCAAATATTTTTCATAAGTTACTGACCTAAAAATAGTGAATGATTTTTTGTTGTTGTTGTACTTGCTTGGAGTTAAGCCTAGTTAGGCCTTAAGTATAAAAGCCTAATATTTTTACACTGGTGTTAATTGGGAGTTTACACGAATTAAGCCTAATTTTTAAATACAGATTAATTTCTTCTTGTACAAGATAATTACATTAAAAATTATTAAGTTTATACCCGTAGTAAGACTCGGCCTTATTATATTTAATCGGGTTTTAGTAGTAGGCTACATTAAGCCTAAAATTGCAATCTCATGAGATGTCTATACGGTACCGGTAGCCTATCTTATATTCTCAGTTAAAAGGTTATGGATTTTCATGACGATTATTCTTGTTATCGTTGTTTTTTTTTTCTGTCATTAAAACAAAATATTAACTTATACTAGGTAGAATAATATGAGGGTACAAGGAGATGATATTTTTTAAATTCTTTAGGCTTCATAATTATACGAAACAAAAAAATATTTTATAATATGATGAAAAAATGTAATTGTCCTGTGTCAGGATAGGGGCCACCCGTTGATCGCACTCTGACCACCACTGAATTCATGAGAGTTAGTCTGACTGTCTACGGAGTTCTTTCTTCAGTGGCCGCCCTGGGAATCGTTCTCGCACTCGCCTTTCTCGCCATTAACGTCAAGTACAGAAAACAACGGTAAGTTTATAGCTTTTTCCATGTTTTTCTTTTCTTTCCTATATCGTATTCCGTATAGCCTACAAAGCGAATTATATCGCCTATACCAGCCGATTGCCACACCAGTAATTTCTCAATAAATAAAAAAAGAATCTTGGATACAATGCTACGCGCCCCAACTTTTATTCAATCTTCTAATATTTTGCTCTACCTAGTATTATGTAGCTTTTTTTATTTCTGGCGTACTTAGAACTTAGGGCCAAATAATATTCATAATTATGTTTCTTTAGGCCGCTCTAAGTTAAAGTCAGTAGACTATAGGCTATACGTCCCATTTATACAGCTCACCGGCATGTAGTTTTTTTTTTTTTAACAAGAAATGAAAATTAAGAGTAGCCTATGGAAGAAGAGCTTTAAAACTGTTAATATATAGCGAGGTTTTTCATATGCCGATAATTTGAATTGTGCTCACTAATTAAGCCACTATCCCTCAGCACTAGACAGGGCCATAAAAACAAACCTTACCGGTATATAGCAACAAATATTATTAGTCATACTCATCAGTGGCGGATCCTGAAAAAAATTTTGATTTTGTATAACATAAGATATAGTAACATAGTTATCCCAGCCCTAATTTTGATTTTAATTTTGATTTTGTATAACATAAGATATAGTTATCCCAGCCCTAATTCGCTTATAAATCCAGTCTTATACGATGTAGGCTACGGTACTTATCAACAAATACATATAATAGGCTACTGTAAATTAAATGTATAGGCCTACTAAGGGTAGCCTATAAAGGATAAAGAAAACAAAATGTATTAGAGTATAAAGAAAACAAAAAATGTGCCAATTAAGTACGGTATACGAAACATGTGTTTATGTTTAATAAAACCAAATTACAGCATAATATTTACGAATACAGGGGTTTAAAAGATATATTGGATTATATTATGCACCTGTTTAACTCCATTTTTGTTTTCTGTAGCCTATATATAGGCTATGTTTTAAAGAATAAAAGAGTATACCTTACTCGTATAAGATTTCCAGTACATAAAACCTGCTAAACTTTGAGCTTAAAAAGCATCAGGAACATAATATTATACAGTAGACGGTACCCGAATCAATACTGTTGATGTACTTTGTGATGTGTGCATAATCTAACTATAATATGGCACGGTATCGAGACATGTAAATGTAATCCTTCGCATGATACAGTCGCGTGATGCTCTCTCTACTACCTTAAAACTTAATGCTGTTATTGTTATCCTTGCCTCCTGTTCCGTCGTAATGTCTGCGATAAGAATAAGAATACGGTGCCTCATGTATATATATTATTTGATCAGGATTTAAGAGTAACATTCTGCTGCTGTTCCTATGTAAAGAAATGGGTCGCATTTTTAAAGTAATGCGCTGGGATAAAATTATTACGGAAAATGCGCCATGTGACATGGTAGAAAAACGCGAAGAAAAAAAAGTGGGGAGGGGGGACTTGCATTTTTTTTCTTCCTTCCAAATGATTGACGGCCAAGTAAATACTGCATGCTGGAAAGAAAAAGTAAGAAAGAAAAAGCGTTCAGCGCAATTTGATGGTTTTATTATTAAATTATGTATCGGTATGTAGATCAAAATTTATTGCAGCAAAGTTAAAAGACGAAAAGTTTCATCTTTTTATATGGTATATAAAAGACAAAAAATATAAAATAAAATATTAACTTCAAATATAATATGTCATCTTTTATAATACAAAGAACAAACACAGCAATATTGAATAAATATTTGTATTTCCATTTATTCTTTTGGGCCTTATATACAGAAAGACCATCATAGAGATGTATTAGGCATTCAGATGTTGGCGCCGCAAGGATTTTGGTCTTGCAAGAGAATGTAATATAGGACCTAGCTGACCGATATGTAGGCAATAGCCGCCAGGGTTTGGACGGGACGAGGTCCAGAGAGGGTGTAAAAATAAGAAAACCAATATTAAAGTGAACAATTTTCGTATGTTTATATTGAAAGCATATTTGAAAAAAAGTACAGAAATACTTTTTTTTCAACTTTTTTTATTATTATTTATTAAATTAACTTCACAGATATTTAAAAAAAGAAATAACAATAAAACAATGTTTACCCATGACTACACACACACCGGAACACAGAATTTTGAATTTCGCAAGATAGACAAAAATGGGATTGGATATAAGTTACTATTCATTTATAAATAGGCTTTTTACGGTACCTAATGAAAAAAGTAGCCTTATAAGTTAGCGTTGGATTGGATGTCGAGAAGAGAGTATCAAGGTGTAACTGCACCTTGGGCCATTTCCCTGAGGTCTGTGTTATATAATAAGTTAAACTTGAGTAGCCTAATTAGTTACTGAGTAGTTTAAAAATAGGCTGCTGATGTTTAAAAAATTTAATAAATAATCCGCGTAATATCAAATTCCCCTAATTACTAATAACCTTAAAATGTCTCCAAAATTAACCAAAAAGATACCTTAATTGCTTCAGCAAAATCGGCCCAGAATTATAGGTTAGATTGGGCTACATCTTACACAGGAACAAAGTGCAAATTGAAAGAATATACCGTAGGAGTAAACATGCTGAAAGCAAGAAAATAAAGTACTTTCTTCCAGCAGCAACTGAAGGTGACCTAATGTGCATGTCATACATTTTTTATCCATGTCCTACCAGTATGTAGATTAAATGACATGAAAAAATACATAAAATATGCCATGAAATGGAAAGTTAAGTTTAAATAATTCCGTATTTATTAATAATAAATAAGCTACGGGACTTCATAATAAGTTACGTGATGTCGTATATGATAGGAAGTAACTGTTATTTTCGGTATAACTTACTGTATAGTACAATGTAGGCATAATTACGTATTTATAGTTATACGGATCGAGAATAATAGTAGCCTATGTACAGTATGTAGGTCCTACTGTACGTAAATGCATAATGTTTGCGAATAAAAATAATGTTCCTTTAAGTTAGGTGTATTCTTTGCAGTTTGCATTATATTACAACGAAAAGTTTAAATAGTTTGAAACTCGATAATTAATTAATTATACTCCACATATACGGTGTAAGATTAGACTATACGCTTCGATAAGCAGTAATTCGTATTATTTTTATCATGATGAGCAGTCTAGAAAATACAAAAACCGTAATAGAGTATTGGTTGAAAATAATACTCGAGTCATAGAAACTTCTGCAGATATTCTTGAGAGTCGATCTCAATTCTTCCTGATGAAGTACTTTTCCATTCTCGACTGAACTAACAATAATATTTAAAGAGAATCCCAAGAGATGAGGCTTCTTCGAAATCCTTATTATTGCAGAAATTTGAACTCGCGGTAATGTAAATAACACGATAGATTGAATTAATATTTTTGCATTTTTAATTTTGCAGTTACATCAAGATGTCTAGTCCTTACCTAAATAATCTAATCATCATTGGCTGCGTGCTGACGTACACCAGCATCATCTTGCTAGGATTGGACAGCGAACTTACCAGCAAAGAATCATTACCATACATATGCACCGTAAGTCTAACACCTTTAATTTTTTTAATAAAGTTTGGATGGAGTTTATAGATTAAAGAGTTTTAACCTGGAGTTATAGCTGCACTCCTATGAGTGAACACTCCGCGCGCAGTGGCTCTCTCTTGCGTTAGAGAGAGAGAAACTCTGTTTTCTGGTTTTGCGTATAGGCTATATGAATTCTAATAAAACCACCAAATCAACCAGAAGAATTAGTTTGCATGTTATATTAGAGAGGTTGAGATACACGTGAGTACATGACGTGAAGTATGACATCAAATTCGAGTTTTCGACCAATAGCCTTGCTCGTGAGCTCGTTTCTGACATCATATTTTCACGTCACATGTACACGTTTTCCGCGTAGCTTAACCTCTCTAATATACGAATAACTTACGAAATAACTTACGTGAGACTTAGAACAAAAATCTAAACATACTTAATTACCTTCCAAAAAAAAAAAGATTGAATTAATTTATTATGATCGAGCTGAATAAGATGTGGGACTCGAAAATATAATAATTGTATTCTTTACGCATCTGCGGAGAGGAAATCTGAAAGGAATTATTATTATTTCCTGGCGAATGAGTTAATTTAATTAACAGACTGTTCCGTTCGTCGCATTAAAATCCCCTTTCATTTTCTCTGCTTTTTCTTTCTCGCTCTGTCGAACGGAGATGAAAGCGGTAGCTATAAAAGTTAATCTAGCATCAGTAATAAAAGGCTGAATCTGTATAATAAATGCTCTTGTGGTTGGTGGTGGTTGCATATAAATACTTCTTCTCTTTCTCTACTTGACCATCGTATAAATTTCATGTTCATCATCCAGTTGACATCCATCCCAATCGAAAATATACAATTTCCAAATGTCTAAATACCCGGTACTTCGTACATGAAGCTTTGGATTTACAGTCTGCGATAGTGGCCATAACACTTATACGGTACTGTATAGGCTTTGTTAATTATACGTTAATATTTTATTTGACTTTTAAGAAAAGAATTAGCCTGTCTATTAACTTAGTCTAGGCTAATTTAGGCATGAGCGGTAAAAGCGGTAACGGTAACGGTAAAAAGTTACCGCTTTACCGGTGGAGCGGTAACGGTAAAAGGTTTTTTTTACCGAACGGTAAAAATCCGGTAACGGTAATAGCAATACGGTAAAAATAATTTTTACCGTTTTTACCGGAATAATTATCCAAATAATATTTTTTTCCTCCTTTCGTTATTACAAGTTATTTATCCGTATAGTCGCCAGGCAAAGAGTAAATATTTCCTTATTCCCTTTTTGTTGTATATTTTGCCCCCCTCCTAGGGCCCTCGTGATTCTTTTGTTGTTAGAGTGGGGGCTGGACAGAAAAGTGTGAACACTGAAAAATATGCAAAATTTGTTTTCACTTTATCAAGACGGCAGATGGGTCAGTCAGTGGATTGAAATACCACCTTTTTTCAATTCCTAAAAAATCCGAATTTGCGCCTAAGCTGAAAGTTCGGGTAGACTCCTAGATTAAGCGGCTCTATGGAGGAAAAAAATGGGAAATTTGCCCAAATAAGCTTAAAAATTTTAAATTTTCATAATTATGTTAACATATGATATTATGATAACATACAGTATGTTATTAACATTTTAAAGCTTATTTGGGAAAAATTTTGCAAATTTTTTTTCTCTATACAGCCGCTTAATCTAGGAGTCTACCGAAAGTTCGGACCGACGAAAGGCAGATGAGCATAACTTCTCTATTCAACAAAGGAAAAGAATCACCAACCACTCCTGCAACCAAACTTACCAAAGCCGAACTGGACAATGCTGCTACTATATCTATAATCAAGGATTCCAGATCATTTGGTGATTTTCAAAAACCGGAAATGACTTTTTTTTATCTAAAGCAGCACCACACTAAAGTACCGGACATAGAAGATTTTCGGTAAAAAGGAATGTGAATTCAATTTACAAAGAATTAAGCTATTGCAAAATTCAAAGCGGAATTGGTGAATTGTACAGAGAAACGGTAAAATCCGGTAACGGTAAAAGATATATTTTACCGGACAGTAACGGTAACGGTAAAAACGGTAACGGTAAAATGCAGTTTTACCGTTACCGCTCATGCCTATCAGGGACTGGTCTACTTTTTCGGAAAAATCGGCCATCCAAAACTACAAGATAACGGAATTTTATCGTGTTTATTCGCGAGTCGTTATCGATTCTACTCAGTTAGGCTAAAGAGGTTTTTATATTCATACCCATTCCAACTTCTTCCTTCTTATTATTTTTTCAAAAGCACCATTCGCATTCCTACATAGGAAGTCATCTTGGTGTCAAAAGATGCAGATCAACGTCCTCTAGGCTAGGTCATATTATATACCGTATATTTGGTTTTTAAAATATATTTTACTCGTATATAGGCTATGAATCTTCGAAATTTTTAAAATAATCTTTGACTTTTTCATCAATTGCAGTTTTTTTAGACTACATAAAATCACTGAGAATCCACCCTTGCGACGCGAAATTCACTCATTTTAAATAAAGTACAAATAAAATTAAGTAAACAAAATAAACCTTTTATTGAATTATGATACTTCACAGAATCAAAGGAAAATAATAATCAAAAAGGAACTTTATAGACATTATACCTTTAGGTATATGATAAAATAAACTACGTTACATTACATTACTAATATCAGATCCTGAATTTATCAATTAAATTACAACACTTATTTAATTTGCCCTAACATTATTAAAAAGTTATTATGTACAATTTATTATAAACCTTGC
>JAQGBM010000798.1:0-12237 GCA_034698405.1 Symphylella vulgaris | reverse complement strand
AGATGGGAGGGAATTGTACCGCGGGCCAAGTTATATTGTGGCGCGGGCCAAAAATGGCCCGGGGGCCACCGGTTGCCTACCCCTACCATAAGGAGTAAGAGCATTATTATATTTTTTCTCGTTTCTGGAGAGGAGGCCGCCATTTTTTTGAGCAGACAGCTGATCGCTAGACACGTGCGCGGCTGAAGTCCTTTAATTTTTGGTGTATAAACACGCGTTAGTTAAAGGGCTTCAGCTAAAGAACATTAATTAACGAATTTTATTTAAAGGTCTTCAAATATTCCGCATAAACGGGCCTTTAGAGAGGACATTGATTGGTTAAATAAGGAACGTCTTGTTCCTGGTTGAGCGAGTCTGTATGGGGAAAAAATGAATGGGGTGTTGACATATGCAGGATCTCCGAACAATCTGAAGTTAGTACCATTGGCAAGTATACCATATGGTTTCTTAGGTCAGCCTCCAGCCTACTCAACTTCAGTATTGCCGAATCATGCCGTTTGCCCACATAAGGTCCATCCAATTCGTGCGATTAGACCATTTGGGCAAACGACAGATTGGTACTTGACGCAGTGTACCCTTTTGTGACCGCTATAATACCGCTTCTGATGGTATTTTGGACGACAAATAGGGCGCGCCGTTCCGTCTGTAAATCCCCATATCCTCTTTAATGGGGATCCTTTTCCTGATACTGCCTAAAAACGAAATAATCAAGAATTGTTACGCGTTTTCTATCTTCTGTACCCGGTAGGGCGAAGTTTTGTCGTGTTTTGAAAAAACCATAACTTTAAAAACTTATTCTTTAAGATGTCTATTTTCAATATAAATGTCATAAAAACAAATCTCCGTTGGCCTTGATGCAGGCACGCAAAATTCTTGGTCATTCTTCTATTAAACCACGTACCACTTCTATGGTCTGTCTCGGTATATTGTGTGGAAAGAGCAAACAAATCAAAGTGATTTTATTTTTTGAAGATGAGTGTGTACATACTCACCTTCAAAATCACTTTGATTTTTTGCTCTTTCCACACAATATACCGAGACAGTCCATAGAGGGATCTTACGGGCTGCCGCCACCAGGGAACGTTTTAGCGCCTCCAAATTTGGATGAATTTTGTTGCATCCTTCCTTCTCTAAGATGTAATCTAGCGGGTTCAGGTCTGGCGAGGAAGTAGACCAGTGCCATACGTATCTTTAAGTTGCGAGGAGCCGGGTCGAGAGTTTACCTGGTAAACTCTTCACCCCAGACGTAAAACATTTAATGAATAAAAAAAAGTTACATTTTATTCGGAAAGTAGTTGTAGAAAATAAAATAAAATAAATTTTGTAATAGTTTTCATATAAATAACTACAATGGGGGTAAAGAATAATAACTTAATTATGCAATAATGGCAATTTTTAGAAAAAAAAAGGCAAAATAAAAAATTTAGGTCCGCGTGAACCAAGAGATTAATTCTATACTCTGTCCGATTATAGGCTACTGCTATTTTGGGACTCCTACTCCACAACCGCAAGCTGGGCTACTACGAGTATATAAGTTGGTGATATATATTATACATATAATATGCATATTGACTACATGTAAAATAGGCTATAAGAAAGATAAAGTTTAAAAAATAGATAATTTTTGACAGACTTTAGGGAATCGTCCGTACACTCCGTAGCCGGTAGCCAAACCTAAATTATTTAAAATACTTATCAGTAATTATCACCCTATGACCCTACCTTACTACCTTTTAACCTTACTACAGGACCTAATTAGCAATCTTACCAAAAAAGTTAAAAAGTTGAAAGTACGTACGTTGTAAATACAAAATCATTACCGGTAAATTGTACTGTTTTGTACATAAGTTTAATCAATAAACATTATATAATCTCATAACAGTATACCGTATACACTATACAGTAGTGGCTGTACAAGGTAATGGGTATTTTTATTGCCTTTAGCCGAGGCCTGAATCCCTAATGCAGAATGATTCGACTGTTATCATGGCGGCCATCGAAAGTACTAAATTTAGGTCCAAAACTTTCGATAGGTCCTTCTCGATCGCAAGCACTGCTAAATTGCTCAAACGAGCATTGCCCATTGTATTTCTTAGGTATGTTTTCTTTCGCAATATCTTTCGCTTCGTTCCACAGAACGTGAAAGCTCTCATTGGCACTCATTTTTATAATATTATTGTTCTTATCTTCGGCATCATGCCAATGTTCAAATGTTTATATCACATTGAGGAACATAATAACAATTTAACACATTTTAATTTTTAATCATCTTCACTCTTTCTTGTGATACGAGTACAAGGGCTCTTGATACCTCATCCAGGCCCCCATGCCTTCCGGATCCGGTCGAAAATCATCCAAATGCGCTGGCGATACTTTCGCCAGTTTTCGCTGGGTTTCGGCTTAGTCCCGTCCGGTCTTGGGAATTGTCGTGGTTGTTTGGCGCGAGGCTGGGCACTTTTTGCCAAAGCAGCTCGGATCATGGCTAGTGGCTTCCCTTATGGTCGCTCTTGCCGTTCGTCTGGAGCCGGAGCTGGAAGCACTTCTAAAGGTTGGTCGCTTCGCTACTACATGCGTAAGGTCAAGGATCATATTCTTTGTCACATCAAAGTATGGCACCTCACTCAAAGCACTGCGTCCAACCATACCATACTGTTTTGACCAATACGTTTTCGAGTAAGATCTGTTCTTTCAACAATTCCTACTCGTTTGTTGTGTTCAGTTAGATTTCTTAGCTGAAGATCACTTTCCCAAAATGTAATTTGCATATCATTTTTATCAATGTCACATAAGCGACATGGTTTTAAAGCAAAACCAGGGCTCTCTTTGAAGCCAGCAATGTAATTACTGTCGAGGGTGTCAGCTGGGAAAGCTACTAAGTTAAGCTTCCTGTGAAGCTTACATCTTCGCCATTAATCTTTAATACCAAGCCTGTTGTGCTCAGCTTTTTTTTATGACATCAATAAAGTCAGACAGAACAGCCGCAGATCCATTTTCTAATGTAATAACTTACTTTGTGGTACCTACTCAGTACTCCTAAAAGCTGAATACATCGTAAACGAGATCTCAATGCAGGGTGGATGTTAGGAAGTAGCCAATAATAAACTGAAACTTTATGCATTCCGGCTTTACTTCCTAAAGGGTTAGCCACTTCCACGTCGTCGCAGTAAGCAATGAAGGAGAGTGATAATTCTTCCTTACCTAGAATAGTGTGGTGTCTTTGGAAAAGAACCATCACATAACGTATTATGACTGAAAATCGAGACTTTTGTTCATGGACGTTTATATTAGTCGTAGAAAGAAGCAACATATGATACAATATATCAATAGAAAGAGGACAAACACTTCTGCTAAAAAAATCATATTTACGTTTCTCAATGAAATATCGTCGTACAGTATCAATTCGACTTCCGGTACTCCCAGCCAATTTCTGTATAACGTCAATATCGATATTCTTTAAACAATATCTGATACGATTGATCAAATCTTTAAGTGTTTTCGCTTTTTAACCTTTGGCATAGACCCTTAACTCTTCAAAATCGCCCAAATATCTTCGATTGGTCTTATTTCAGGGCAATTTGCAGGGTTATCTTGTTTGGCTACAAAATCGATTTCTTCAGTCTCCAAATAACGGGTGACGGTTTTGGCGTAATGGGAGCGTAATGAAGACTTAGTTTAGAATATTCGGTCTGTCGACAATCGCGTACTATTTCCGGAATAAAGAGCCAATGGCGTCACTCCTTTTGGACGCGGCTAACCATATCAGCTCAAAGTAAAGCAACAAAAAATACCCGATGATTCTTCGCATCATGTAAATAAAATCAAAGATTAAGTGTCACAAACGGCAAACGCCCAAAATGTTGCAATTTTGGGCGTCCGCCGTTCGTTACTGCTTTTCTAGTGTCGCTTTTCTTTTTTTCCACTATCATCATCATGATCTTCCAGCCTCCTGCTGCTGCTCGCATTTCTTTATCTTGTTCGCTTTCATCATTTTCCTGGATAAATAATTATTGAAAATAAATACCCCGTAATTTGATTTTTTATATAATCTCTTATGATATATACAGAAAATATAATATAATACAAAATATTGCATAAAATTTACAATATTATTAACCTAACTTATATTTTAATTTTTTTTTCCGGTAAATTACTACTAGAAATATATTTTTATCCATTAAATATTCTATTATTACAAATTGGCCCAGAGGAAGGTGGTGAAGGCTCTTCCCCTGGCGTCGGTGTTTAGCCTTAGTAGCAGATTAATTAGGCCGATGTTAAATAAACAAACAAATAAATAAATAAATCATAATTTTCGTCAAGACTGTGCATACATCGGTAATGGTTGCTTCCTGGATGACTTGAGTGCAAAGTCATTTTCCTACTAAAACCATAAACTAAAAGAATAACACTCCGGATATACAATTTCGACTTTTCGAACCAATTATTGTTTTTCGTAATGGAAACGTGTACCCGTTTTCGTGAAGCGTGCTTAGTGACGCGACCACACGAAAATCTTCAAAGTCCGCTTTTCTTAGAACAGAAAATCGTCAATTTCATATCACGGATCCACATTCTTCACAACTTTTCCGTGTCGGCAAAAGTCCTTTGGTCGGGTGCCTGTAAATCGGCGTCTTTCGCTGTCTCCTCCGGTACCGTTTTGGGCTTGCTCTGTTGTCTTTGGGTTTTCTTTAGGAATTTATTCCCCAATCGTTTGGATCGCATTCCTCCCAATCTTCTTTTCCGGGTTCTAGCAATTTCTTCAAAATTCCTTCTTGACATTCCATCGTCATTTATTGATTCTCGTATTTCGGTTCCGGTTTGGTTTCTGTAACATACTCCATTCTTCTACTGGGATCGGTGGTCGCCACACAGAAATTGAGGGTCGAGTATTTAATAGAGGCCTGGTGAAAAATGAGGGTGCTGTGTTGACCATCTGCGTTACTTTCGGCGTAACGGGTTGTAAAGTCAAGTTGAAGCAAAAATCGCTGGAAAATTATGTAATTTCTTGGATTTTTGCACGTTCTCGTGCAATTTGGCGGATTATTTGCATGCAGAAATACACGAGCATCCAATAATTAGTTACCAAAATTGTCCCGAGATTTTTGCTTTAACTTGACTTGACACTGACTTTAGTAAAGGAACGTGGATGAATTTTTCGGGTCTTTTCATTCTCAGAACGTCAGGTGACAACTGGCAATTCGTAGCTGCACATCATTTTCGTCCCAATATGATGTCGACATTCTCCCATTTTTTCTTTTGGGTGGAAAAATAAGTCTTCATATACGCCCAAACCGTTTGCATTTACGATCGGCATCCCATGAAGATTTTTTTTATTATGCTCATCCTTCCCCTCGTTTTTAATTTTTAAACCCTATGAACATTATTGCTTTCTTTGCAATTTTGCTCATTCTTTTAGCCCGTTTAGAATATTTTAGCTCTCGGAACCTTTTATTTATTTTATTCCATTTTACGTTTTGAATGCTTTGGATTAAACGCCAAAATGATACTTTACATTTTCCGATTACCTTTTCTTTCGCTTACATACCTTACCTTCGAGTTGCAACCTGTACTCAGGTTTGAGTATTTTGATCTGTCGGTTTGAGTATTTTGATCTGTCGATCATGCCCATCTCGATTTGGCTCGGTACGTCTATATTTTTCTCGTCTCGACTTATTCGTATCGAATCGGTTGTCTCGTACATCGGGGCGACTTGATTTCTGTAGGCTGAAGTATACCCAAAGAGACACTCCATTTATGTCTACTCTCGTCTTGGCTGTCAGATTGTTGCGCGCATTCCACTCCAACCGCCAGCCCCACATTAGGGCGTAAACCTGCTCAACATGATTATCTTCATTATTGGTAAGGAGCGCTCGGTGCGTACGTCCAAATGCTTGAATTCTGATAATCGATGGCGGAATCATCCGTCGGTACCTGGGCTGACTGGCTGCCATTGCGTGAGGCTGAAAAGAAAAAAAAATTTCGCGCCCTGTAGTGTGTGCATTGATCGAACTAAGTTCGACCACTCACGCTACATGCTAGTTAAGCACCCACACAGGATGAAGCGGATATGCCTTCACACAGACGACAATGCCACTTAGGCAAGTTCACTCAGACGAAACTGAAGCAAATCTGCTCATGAAGACTTCCGAAGTACTTGTGTTTTATCTTTGGTGCGGAAGTTCTTGCATTGATTCTGAATTTCTGAGCAGACTACTTTGAGGAATTCTTGGGGTTTCAGTTTGGCTAGTTTATTTAGTGGTTTTTAAGAACACTGCCTTTGGCCAGTGGTACTATTACTTCTCGTTGAAGCGTTCCCTTCACCTTCAAGCATTCGTATTTGATACTGGATGTCCGTGATCGCTCTTCTTTTGCCTGTAAAATAACATGATTGTAGCATTTTGCTATTTAAGAACACTCCAGTCCAGTAGATAGGTCTAATCCATCAAAAAACCATAGATAGAGAAGCCTTAACCCAGCCTATGCCCATTCAAACCAGTTATGGGCACTCGAGAGTTACTGTCGGCATGTAGAATTTACGGTACCTTTTTCACCATCATTTGTTCGAGGGCCAATAACAGGTGTTGCTTTCACACAAATGGCAGCAGGAATTGGAGGGTCAGCAGTTCCTGCGCATCTTACAGGCACAGGCGGCAATGTGGGCACAGTTTTTTGCACATACCCTGTACCTCTTCCCCTTCCGCTTGCTAAAGAGGGTGGCATTGTCTTTTACAGAGCTTATTTTAGGAAGAATTAATAATCAGGAATATAATAACAAAAAATTGAAAAAACTTGCTCCGATGGTACACTAGTTGCTGGCACAGAATAAAGCGCACGTACGAGCGCTACAAGATGAGGCATATCTATTTTATTTGCCTTCCAGAACTGCATCTTGACTCTTGAGCATCTGCTTGTGGTATTAATAGATAAGCAAGGCATTCATTGGTAACTTTGTTTGCATTACTACTCTGTGCAGAATGCTGATGAGCTTATTGAGCTCCTGTAATTGCATGGGCTTTTGTTTTGCTTGTTTTCATTCTAATACAGTAGAATTCTTGGAATGGACTTCTTCTATCATCAGAATGTCTTCCTCTCGCACATACTTCAAGACCACTCTCTCCAAAAAATCTGATTTGGTGATTCCTTTGTTTTCAAGATAATCATTTATTTCAATCAGTTCCCGAAATCGTGGATCTAAGTTAATAGTGATGTGGCAACACTTACATCATCGAGTGGAAATCTTCTGTCAAAGTTTTCTCTCATTAACATCTTTAGTTCTTTCATCCAGTCATCATCATCTGCAGATTCCTGTAGGTACTGCTTTAGCTCTGAGCGAAAAAGAATCATAAGATTTCTGCTTGGATAGGAAGATGAAGACAATATCGTAGTTACCTGCTCGAATCCCTTAAGAAAGGCGCTGAGCGTGTTTAAAATTTCCAAATCACCCCAGGAAAACTTTAATTCCAGATCTGTCAAGAAATCTTTGAAGTGCGATCTTATTTTTTTGAATGCTCTTCAACATTGACAAAATGCTGTTCCAGCGTGTAGTGCAGTCCCTCTTTACTGTTGTGTAGGAAACTCAAGTTGGTTCATTAATGGGATAAGCATGATCCTGCTGTATTTCATCTATGTTAAGCGAATTGGCCAAATCCATTTCAAAGATTTGTCCGGCATCTTTTACCGCCTGCATGGCATTTACCATATCAGCTTCACTCTCCTTGGCCACTTCATGTTGTTTATACAGCACCCTGATGTATAATAAACAACATGATAAACAGGACAACATGATAATCATTTTTTTCATGCGTTAGCCTATCCTACCTAGCACAGCCCTGTATATTTTCCTGCACTGATAAAAACAATTATATTAACTGTTTAACTTTAATGTCTGAATCATGCACAATAAGATTGTGCAAGCCATGTGCAAGGCACTTAAAGTGCTCTAAATTTCCAATCTGCATGCTCTTGCATTATTAGAAGCAGCATCAGAAACAACGAAAAGTTTCTTTTCTTCCAAACCATAAGTTTCCATATGCTTCAATATGCTTCAATACTTATGTTTTCCCCTGTATGACGTTGGGGAAAACCAGCACATGCTAAAGTGCAATTTTTTAACATAAACTGCTGATCAATATACTGTAATGGAATGTAAAAGCAATGTAGGAATTTTATTTAGACAAACCTTTTTCTTTTCTAGTATGTCCGAAATATCGAAGCCTTTGTCGGCCTTTGTCTTCCTGGAGTAACTCCAGGAAGCCACTTTTTTCTACTATTTCCCTGTCCGAGATACCCCCAGTAAAACAATCTTGAGACGTACGTATTATGTAGTAATGGCCTGAGACTCTGTTGTTTGGTATTTACAAATATACATTTATTTACAGTACATTTAACATAATTCTTTCACTTATCTTATTATTGAAGCTGCTTTCATTCTAACATCCGCATCCAGAATGGGGGAAGAGACATTCATCGACAACTACTCGTTCAAGCCGGGTTACCCGAGGAACGGCGACGTACATTCGATACAGGTGGACCACAAACGACGTGGCGCAACAAATACACCAAGATACTATTGAGTATTGACTATGGTCAGCTAGTGAGGCGCCGCCCAGTGGGAGAACTACTATAGGTACTATTTGGATAGGCTAACGCATGAAAAAATTGATATCTTCATAACCCTTGGACGAATACATCAACGGATTTTGACGCATGATACTGTAACTTATACCGAAACTAGGGACAGATTGGGCACTCTGAAGTGCGGTCACTCAAAATTTAGGTCAATTGGGATATGCCATTATTGCTCTGAGCCACTCAATTTATACTTAATTAGTCTACTTACAACAGGTTAGGCCATCGCCCTGATGGACTTTATTATTGCGGGCTTTAGTCTTTAGCACAGGAAGAGCCATAACTATAAATTTAAAACAAAACAAATTGCAACGATCATTTATTTAGGCCTAATGATTTTCCCAATTTTTCCCCTTCATACAGATATCTACGATACGAAGAAATAAGTTCTACTTACTTTCAGAATAGGTACCGTACCTGTTGTAGTTATACTCACTAGTTTAGTATTTTCCAAAAAATTTAATAAAAAGAAAGAGAAGATTGATCAAATTTCAAAATGTCAAAATTTTTTGTTTTTCATTTCACTTTGGTTTTTTGTATTTGAAGTGAACGCGCTGTGCTGCACGCTAGCTGCACGTGCTGCATGTAACATATCGAGTTGAATAGCTAAAAGTGTCCAGCTAACTTCATTTAGCAAACTTTATGGGTACAAACTTCTCGGCTTTTATATATAGAGCTGGATGTTCGGCTTAAAATGATATCTTCGAATGCGTAAGGTAAAAATATTATTGGGTCACTGAGAAAAACTCAATCGAACACAAATTTTAATTTTTTTTTCAAATATCTTTATATTTAATGCAATGACTCCATATTATTTTTACGTATTCGAAGAGATCATTTCAAGACGGACGCTTGGATATATGATGCATCAGAATCTGTTCAGGTGTTACGAAACTTGGCTACAACTTAGCGACAAACGCTCAAGCATAATCCAGGCCTCAGAGATAAATTCTCTAGGCCTATACCAATCTTGCGTAACTGTACAAAAGCAAACCATACTTGATAATAAATATCTTACTGTAAAATGTAAATAGAAACAGGCTAATTAATTGACTGACTACACTATTAGATAATTTAACTAGTGGGGTCGTATATCAAATATTCTTCCAATAGTGGTGGGGGACAATTAAAGAAACTGTTAATTTCCCCTCCACGTAAGCAAGTGTGACAATTTATTAGTATAGCAGACACCAAATATGTTTTTCCCACAAGCTGAAAATGTAGTTTCTGATTTTCCGAAACCCCACTCATCTGATACCCTTTTTAGAGAGGACATTGATTGGTTAAATAAGGAACGTCTTGTTCCTGGTTGAGCGAGTCTGTATGGGGAAAAATGAATGGGGTGTTGATGACATATGCAGGATCTCCGAACAATCTGAAGTTAGTACCATTGGCAAGTATACCACAACTTACAAGCTAGTATTTATTTTGAAGGTTACCTTCATCACGGGTCTCGTTCGGAATGTGGTTTCTTAGGTCAGCTTCCAGCCTACTCAACTTCAGTATTGCTGAATCATGCCGTTTGCCCACATAAGGTCCATCCATTCGTGCGATTGACCATTTGGGCAAACGAAAGATTGGTACTTGACGCAGCGTACCCTTTTGTAACCGCTATAATACCACTTCTGATGGTATTTTGGACGACAAATAGGGCGCGCCGTTCCGTCTATAAATCCCAATATCCTCTTTAATGGGGACCTTTTCCTGATACTGCCTAAAAACGAAATAATCAAGAATTGTTACGCGTTTTCTATCTAACTGTACCCGGTAGGGCGAAGTTTTGTCGTTGGGCGTGTTGGCCTTGATAGCTGATGCAGGCACGCAAAATTCTTGGTCATTCTTCTACTGAACCACGCACCACTTCTATGGTCTGTCTCGGTATATTGTGTGGAAAGAGCAAAAAATCAAAGTGATTTTGAAGATGAGTGTGTACACACATATTACGTACCAAAATTTTTTGGTAATATGTGTGTACACACTCATCTTAAAATCACTTTGATTTTTTGCTCTTTCCACACAATATACCGAGACAGACCATAGAGGGATCTTACGCGCTTCCGCCACCAGGAAACGTTTTAGCGCCTCCAAATTTGGATGAATTTTGTTGCAGCCTTCCTTCTCTATAATCTAGCGGGTTCAGGTCTGGCGAGGAAGGAATGCCATTGTTCTGTAGGGATAAAATCTGGAATCCCGTTATTACGAAACAAACTGGGTATTCCAGTAATGAGGTGCGAAGGAAAGCACGGTCCAGAATTTTGACATTCAAAATTCTGGAATGTCTGTTGAGCGAGCCAAAATTCAAATCTCACCCCCTCTGGTGTTCTTTATCCTCTTTTTACCATAGTGTTACGTAAACACTTTATTAAATGATGAAAGTCGGAAATGAAATGAAACAATCGAGAGGCATCAACTGGATGCTGACAAGTACAAACTGATGGTCCAATTCCAAACAGACATATTACGATTCCATGTGGATCCATCGCAGGTAACGAAGTCTACATACAACGCAGCTTTTTCAGCCAGAAGAATAGCTTCCGCAATTAGGCTAATTTGCCCAACAGGTCACCCTTCAGATTGCCAAGAAGCTTTCGAGAGAGGCATTCTCCTGAAGAACCTTGACTCTTCCTCTAGCTACTGTTCCACTCATTCCTTCCTCTCCAGTAAGCTTACTCTCTACTACAATTTCGTCGGCGTTAGATACTGTTCCATGCAAGGCGAAGTCCTCCAAGAAGCTTTCGAGAGAGGCATTCTCCTGAAGAACCTTGCACCGACAGGAAAACACTGAAATTTTATCTTTTATTAGACTTTTTTAAAACTAATTTTTACATTCCCCTTTTGTTTTCAACAACTTGAATCTCTACTTGATCATTCATTTTTGAGAGAATCAATGTAACCCTACAATATTTACCAAAACAATTAAAACTTCCATTTATTTTCATTCTAATTAAAACTTCGTTACACCAGAGGCCAAAAAAAAAAGTCTCCAAAAACAGCTCACTCTGACGTCATCATGAATTTTAAATTTGGTTCCCTGAATTTTGAACATTGCCAAGTGGTGAGATATCGTATCATGGTGTCTGTGCATGCCATTTTGATGCGATCTTGCCACATCCATCAGTTTGCTTATTTTCGATAATTGTGCCATACTTGTCGTAAACCAGATAAGTAAGAAGTAATCTATCCTCATTCCTCAGCAGTAAAATTCGCCAAACGAATTCTTTTAGAGGGTTTTTCGGTCATGTTTTTCTAATTTTCTCACTACAAAAAATAAAAAATGCAGGAATTTGCAGCTGAAACTTCGTGCTTTTCGTCTTCATAAACGCCACCAAAAATTCGTCATTAGTCACGTGAACCAATCAAAATATATTATTTCACTTTGAAGAGCGGCTGACTTGCAGCTGCTGTCAGTTACCGGTAGCTAATAGTTATCAAACTCTAACCCAGTTAATTTTCGAAATGGCTTGGCCACTTTCAAAGGTAAAAGGCACTTTCAAAGGTAAAATACCGATTTATAGTATTTTATCAGCTGAGTTTTTTTTTATAGTTTCCCGAGTTATTTTACGATTAGATTAATCAACCGAGACCGTAGGTCGAGGTTGATTATAATCG
>JAQGBM010000797.1:0-12249 GCA_034698405.1 Symphylella vulgaris | reverse complement strand
AACAGCATACATAATTTTGAATTTCATTTAAGATACAGTGAACTGCAATGTTTACGTTTTCGTAAAATATAGTATTCGTTATATTTTAGAGCAAATTACTGATGGTAATTTTTAAAACACAAGTTAAGGACCCAAATTTGCATAGAATATCACTGCTTACGAAATAAATATGAATAGGAAATAAGGCCTATTAAGTAATAGGTATTGCAGGAAATTATTAGGAAGTATTCATAATTTACGAAGTATTAATATTATTTATTTAACTTTCATTAAAACTTAAAAGATGTTTATTTTATAAGTAAATTTCCACTTTTTATTTTCTTTAAAATAATCGAGTTATTAATTTTTTAAAATAATTATGCTTCTTTACAATTTTGGCATTCCTAAACTGCGCCTCTGCATACTAAAACGCCTCTTAGGGGGGTTGCTTTTACTCAAAAGTGTAAAATACGCTTATTTAAAAAAAATAACTGGTTAAAAATAAATGTTTGGAAGAAAATAACAAGTGGAAATGACAATTAATAAACTAAATATCTTTAAGGTTTAATAAAAGTTAAAATAAACTATTTTTGAAGATGCCCACACTTTAGTTTAAGTAATAATCTAATTTAAAAAAATTAAACATGGTTTATTGAAATAAGTTATTTCATTTTTAACAAAATTGGGAGTATAGCGTAACCAAAATTACTTACAAGCCTATACTTTATTATGGCAAAAAAAAAGTATTCGGTAACATGACTATAACTTTGAAATAAATAAAAAATATTCACAGAAAATTTATTCAGATGCCAAACAGAAAAAGATTTCTTTCGATCAAGTTATAAAAAAAAAGAACTTGAAATCTCGTTCGTGTGTATGGAACTTGTTGTACGTCATGCTAAGTTGAAAATTAAATCAGCTTATTTACATGCCACGCATGATTTAAAGACCCGGAAAACAAAGAGACGAGTTATCTCTTTCTTTCTTTCAATAGAAACTTTCATTTTACTTCGACAGTTTACCGTTGCATTGTCTTTTGTGTTATCGCATTCAGGACAAAAAAAAATTAGTCTAAACTAATTTCGAAAAATTTCCTTGAGGGCTCATGTGACAAACTGGAGCCATTTTCTCTAACCATTTTTTTTTAAGGTTAGGGTTGCCAATTTTGTACAACTTTTTTTTTTAAAGTTGGATAATATGTTATTAAGCTACTAAGTTACATACAGTATGTAATATGTATAGGTGTGATGATTGATGGTGTAGAGCTGTTCGATAAATTAAACTGCTTTAACAATAATCTAAATCTAATACGAATAGTTGATGTTAAATTTAAGCAAATTAGCAGACTTTAACTCCCAAAGTGTTTAGCCTCTAACTCCCAATTTTTAGGGGGGTTACAAGGCCTGACGTTGGAATATACTGGAAGTCGGCACAGGTACACAGGAAACTGTTATATTTTACTAAACAAAATGGAGTCGGGGGACCATAATTGCAAATTGCAATGATAGCCTTTCTTTAAATTTTAAAGAATTTTCCGGTACTTAACTGTACGGTACTGTACTTTCGATTTCCGGTACTTAGTACCGGTATATAGGCCTATACCCATTTATTTTTAATTGGTAGAGGGGGGAAATTCAATGGGCCTACCTTTATGAAATTTGACTCGCTTTTGGTTAGGTTAAATACTTAAATTGAATACACGGAATCTCGTATAATAAAAAAAAGTCATAAAATCTAATATTAAAATTTTGGACATCTTAGTGTTGTAAAGATATCTTGTGGCCTATAATTTTTATTATATTTTTAAATAACGTATCTTGGCAACGCCATTTATTGGCAATATTATATTTTTGGCCCGTCGCTCGCTTTGCGGGTATAATCAGGTTTTTGAGGATAATCCATTGTGCCGATTTTATGGATCTATTAGGCAAAAGTTTGGAGGGAAAAGGAGTATTTTCAAAGAGAAGCGACGGAGAAAGATGCAAACCAATCAGGCCATAACGAGTATACTTTTCATGCGTATCACAGCTCCCCATATTCGCCTATATAGCCTTTCTCGCCGCTTGCTGCATAGAAGAGTATACGAGAGAAAAACTTTTTCACGATCTGAAATACCTCGTATTATTGAGAAACCGTCTGTTGGAAAAGTTATTTTATGTTGTACTAACCATTAATCAGTTGATGATCTGGCATATACCCCTTATTCAGAAATCGATACCCGGTATGTTACGCGTATTTCTTAAATGGTAAACTGTGATTCCAATAATCTATGCAATTGGAACAAAGGGTGAAATCCAGAAACACTGTAACAAATATATCGTGGAGGGAACGACCACACCATCCGTTATAATATAACTATACTGTAGAAGACCAAAATAATCCAGCAGCAAAATAGCATTTTTAAAGTAAATTAAATCATTTTAATGTCAACGGATGTAGGATTATAATAAAAATGTAAGCTTGCGTTTCAAACACCTAAGGTGCCCTTCGTCAGCATAGTGTTATGAGAGACGGGAAAACGATTGACACCAAATTTTTAGCAATGCGTTTAGTCTAGCTGTAATTAACAGAAATCAAATAAATAATTTAAATAAATAGCAATTAGCAATAACAGATTTTATGAAATAGGACTATTCTAGCATAGCGCTTGATAGTCCATAGTCCATATTCGAAAAGAAAATTCCAAAGTTTTCAGTTACGGTATTCGGTATAAAATATAAATTCAATAACTCTTTTCCAACATAAGTTATAACAGACACACGTAAACGATATATAGTGGTAAAGGCTTATAAGCAATTTCTAAATTAAAGTGCACATGTTAAAAAAAAGTAAAAGATTTAGTAATTCTATATTCGTTGAAATGTCAGTAGACATTATACTCTGTACGGTGTAGATATCTTTTTTTGTCTCTTTCTTTCACATCCATACAATATCCAATTCTCTCTAAAATATAACAAAAAGGCTGCAAACCGATTCTTTTCCATCACTAACTTGATCCCATATAACTTATTTCAAAAATTCAAGAGATTTATCACATTCAACCGTTCTTTGAAACTTTACAATCGTAGCGATATTGTAAAAGAATAAGATTATTCAATGTTCTATAATGTATTTTTGTATGAAATCTATGATGGATAGGCATTAGGCATAATTGCATAGAACACTTCTTGGTTAACAAAAAAAAAAGGGCTAAAATTGAGGGATATCTTCGTCTTTATTACGGTATGGATTAAACTTAATATTATGTTAAATATGAAAAAAAAAAACATTTCCAGCGAAGAAAGTATCATGATTTTCATGAAAATTCGTTGACTTTTAGTTGAGATTTTAGCAAAAATACGTAATCGACAGAAATAGGCCTATTGGCTATTTCGCCAGTGTAAACAAGTTGCTATTGCGCATCTATCTGCACATGAGCAAAATCGTTTCCGTTTTTTTTCTATGGCGGTTTACGTTATGACCGGAAGTGTATTTTGTACGATGTATGCCGTTACAAGATAGGTATAAACCCGGGCAAAATATTCTATATAAGGAAGCTGATTTTTATATCGTTTGAAATGGTTTTTTTTATCAATAATAACATAATATTAATCCATAACTTATTTAATGAGGAAGGGGATTTTCTTTAAACTAATATAACCAAGTCTTAAATATTTACTTTCAGGTTGGAGAATGGACGCCCAAAGATGGTATAAACATAACCGATAGAAATGGTTTCTACGATCTTGGTATGCATCGGATTAACATTACATTGAAAGTAGCTACCATTCTGGTAAGTTGATCTGTTAATATAAATCCGGAATCATTAATTCAGAGATTGATTATTTGCCCTTTTCACCATCATTTAATTAAACTATTGATATTGTATTACAACGAAGTAATATGTCATGTCTACTACTGCCATAATAATGCTGTTACCAACATAACAAAACTGATTAATTAATTTGACGTAGGCTACATCGAGATAACGGATTGTCTGCCCATTCGGACGTTGGTTTATTACGAGTATGATACCTACTCGTACAGTAAAATAAACTATTAGCCTAATAAGTAATAACGTTGCGTTTTATTATTAGCACATAAGAAGGTTCAGATTCCCATACTTTCATATTTCTTAATTAGTGTAAGTTACTTTAAGTATTGTCGCCATATGAATAATTAGGAACTCGATAAGGTGTTAGGATGACACCTCCTAGTTACCTATATTAAGAGAGAATGGTCAACTGGACATATGAAATGATATGCGCCATTTTGACTCCACTTTTCAGAAGGTCCTAAAAGATACCCCGCAAATACTAAAAGCTACTACCCGGTTTTACATTATCAACATTCGTAATATTGATAATATAAAACCAAGTAATAGCCCATAGCCCCCAACACCCACGAGGAATCTTTTAGGACCCTAAGAAAATTGGAGTCAAAATGGCGGATAGGTCAGAGCGCCGTAGGTTGGCTATTCTCTCTTAATATAGGTAACTATAACCCCTCCTATTAGTATAAAATTAGCCGGAAATCGAAAAGTTGAACGATAGGTTATATTATATATGATATTGTAAGTTAATATTAAATTTATCGATTTATTGTGGTATATCGAAATATTTAGAGCATCGATTTTAAAAATCAAATTTTATTCAATATGCAGGTATAACTATATAGGGGAAGGGGTAGACCAAAACAGTGGTGGGATTTGGTAACTAGAAAAGATATGAATTGTGGGGTGGATCAGGATATGGCTAAGGATAGAAAGAAATGGAGGGATAGAACTCGTACGGCCGACCCCATTAAGGGATAAGGTCCTGATGATGATTCAATATGCATGTCGAAATTAATTCTTGACGGATTTATTTCGTGTCCAACTTATTTTATCCTTGATTAATTTACCCTTGTCAAACTTACTCCACCTAAAGTTGTTGAGGGCTATTTGGCGACCAGAAAATTCTACCCCAGCCTCACCACTGCATGACAACTTTAAGAAGTCATTATTTCAACAGAAACTCAATCGGTTTTTAGACATAACTTTATGCCTGTAATGGCAACATAAAACTTAGGCTATATACTGAACGATGTTTTTAGAGCTATTATTTGATAGTTCTTTTAAAATTCTTCATTTATTAACTAACTTAAGTTTATTGACCTGACAGAGCTATGACTTTATAACGTACTACTACGGGCATATAGTAACTTTATACAATACCATTTCCTTAATATCATGGTGTTATATACGAAGGAATAATATACTGTCTTCCCAATTTTTTTTTCCAAAAAAAAAGGACTGTATAAAAAGAACGGCTGATCCATTTCGGGGTGATTTACTTTACTTAGGAAAGAAAAGAAAAGTATCCCATTTTGGTTAGACGTTGTAATAAAGAAAAAGGCACCGCGTCCTATATTATTATCCGTTCAAAAGTGAGTCAACCAAATCATTGGAGCCATTTTCCCGAACCGCTATTACTTGGCACGTGACATTAAGACATCTCGAAACAATGGAGATGACACAGCCATGTCCCTAACTCGATTAATGACCTCCCCTAACCCCTTTAGCTCTCTCAACTCTTCCCATCTATTATGATGCCATTTTCCTAAAAAAAAGTTGAAAGAGAAAGCAAACAACGCCCTATAGTAGGTTGTAAGTTAGCAAAAATTGGTGAATTACTGTTATTAACCATACAAAGTAGAGTTTTGTACTAATGTATTCAAGGGATACCGCAGTGTAAGGGATAACGTATAGTGTAACAATAAATGCTTACTTGTTAGCTGAATGGCCCCTTGTAACTTAACTTACAAGTTACAACTTACAAGAGTAACAAAAATATTTACCGGTACTCCCGAGTAGCAAATTTTGGGTGAGTTTGTTAAATACGGTACCCGACCCATTATTGGAGTATTTTCAAAAACCACAAGTCCTATAATTATAGGAAGTCGATATGGTCTCAAATGAAGCAACGTCCTAGTAACTTAGTTTATAAGTTATTTGGTTTTTAAATGTTTTGTATACCGTACTTTTCGAATAATCTTCGGCTTTTTCAAAAATTGCTGTACGTTTGTTTACAATTTTACATAAAATTACGAAGAGACAACCTTAATTGAGAATTCCTGTTTTCTGCAAGATTATCTTACGATTAATACTGATAGTAAATGGATTGTATTGCGTTAATTTTTATAGGAGACTCCATACATAATGCTTAGTCAAGATACAAACAGGACAGGCAACGATCGATTTGAAGGCTTCTGCATAGATTTACTGGAACAGATATCTAAGTTAGTAGGCTTCAATTACGAGTTACAAGTGGTTCCAGACAACAAATATGGAGCTTACAATCCTGACACCAAACAGTGGAATGGCATGGTCAGAACACTCATTGACAGGGTATGTTGTCATAGTTTCATTATGCAAACTAGTCTTTAAATATGAAAATATGATGATTTTTTTTTCAGGAAACTGATTTGGCCGTAGCTTCCATGACTATTAACTATGCCAGAGAAAATGTCATAGACTTTACCAAACCTTTTATGACTTTAGGCGTCTCAATTCTTTTTAAAGTAAGTCTATTGTTTTTTATAATAGTAATTAAATAAATAAAATGTTTCTCTTTATAATACATTTTTTTAATAATATCATTCTGATATCAGTTGAAATAAAAAACAATAAACAAACAAAAAAGAGGTACGGTCTTAATATTGGCCTGCAACTGAAAGTCTTCTAAATAAAATAGGCCTAATTTATCACATTAATGCTACGTACAGTACCAATTAAATTTCTTATAAAATCGTATAAAACATTTAAATATTTTTAGTTTTAATATACCAGTAGTTTAAATTTAACTTAGTAAAAAAAATTAAAGATTAAAATTATTATTTTATAAATACAATTACAAACATAAAAACATACCAAAACTAAATACAAAATTGCATTTAAACAATGAGTCCAATTAAATTTAGGCCATCATAAACTAGGCTATTATCTGGTCAGGATCATAATAAATAAGCCTAATAATAATAATAAAGGACCGTAATAAAATATGATAATATTTTGCTTGCCTTGTAAAGGTGGACAATAGCATGCCGACGCGATTGTTTTCCTTTCTCAATCCGCTGGCCATCGAAATATGGCTTTACGTTCTGGCAGCTTACCTCCTAGTCAGCTTTGCCATGTTTGTCATGGCACGATTCAGTCCTTACGAATGGAACGACCCATATCCTTATCTTGAAGGAGAAGAAGGAGATTTCGATATAGATGTGGAGGAAAACCAGTTTTCTCTCTGCAACAGTTTCTGGTTCATCACCGGTACCTTGCTTAGGCAGGGTTCCGGACTCAATCCCAAGGTGAACAAAACACCTCCAACCTTTTTGGTTTCTCTGGAGTTTCACCCCAAAAATAGGGGACAATAAAATTGACCCTATAGATAGAACAATATTATTTACAAGAAGGTTGTCAAAATTTTTTATGCCCGATTTCTCTCTTTTAATTAAAATCAGCTGATATTTTGAAGCTATAATGAGGAAAACTTGGGAGAGTAGGATAAAAAGGAAAAGTAATAATAATAATATAATTATTAAATTTATTATTAATAACGACTAAAGGAGTTTAAAGTTACTATGAAATTCATTTATTATAGAGTCCCCTTATTTCTTTTGGTTAGGTTTCACGGTATTACTAAGGTGTGTTATACAGAAAAGCCAACCAATAAGGGGCAACCAACAAATACAATCGTCTCGGAAAACATGAAATTGATTGCTCCAAACGTTAAAACAAGCCGGAATAATAAATCCTGGGATTTTTATTGCCAGAGGAATAATTTATACTAGTATTAAACATAGTATTAAACATACTTTTACATAATTTTATTCCAATCCCACATTTTACTTAAATTAATTTGTAAGGCTAATATTCAAAATAATAATCCAATGTTTGGCAACCTTCTTATAAGTTATATACCGGTAGGCTTATATTAAGATTGATTATTAAGAATAAGCAGTCCCTTTAAACTACGAATCCTCACTCTCAGAGAACCTTAAAGGGAGGTGGTTTTTATTATTTCTTTATTGTAATATTCTTGGTTGGTTCTTTGTTACATCAGGTTTCAAAGAGTGAGCCAGCCTTTCTGTTTTCATTTATGAAACCTTTGGCCATGGAGATTTGGGTGTCCGTCGTGGCTGCTTACGTAGTCGTCAGTGTGACCATGTTCATAGTGGCACGGTTCAGCCCTTACGAGTGGCATAATCCCCACCTGTGTATGAGCGAAGCTGACGTGGTTGAAAATCAGTTCAGTCTTACCAACAGTTTCTGGTTCACCATCGGAACATTGATGCAGCAAGGATCAGACCTCAATCCTAAGGTACCGTAGAATCTCAGAGACTATATCCCTTTTGAAAGGCTGATACTCGCTAAGTCGCTAATGTAAACATATATCAGTGTTCGTAAGGCCTAACTTATTTCAAAATTTAATTTCCTTGCACAGTTATAACTTCAATTTGATTATTAGGCCTATTCATAAAGTTCAATAATAAACCTATTTTTCAATAGATGTTAATTAAATTTGCCTTATCTTTTCTCCGAAAAACTTATGAATAGATAATTAAGTATAAATAGATAAATATAAAAATAATACAACATGTTTATGCATATTAGTAGATACTAAAGAAATGTTATTAATAAAAGCTAATTATCAGCCTTTGAAATGGTTTAAAGAAAATAAGCACCATTCAGATATCCCTTCCTTCACTAAATGTACCTTATTTTATTTATTTTTTAACCTCTTAAACATGTCCATATTTTTCGTAGACTCTCGAAATATAAGCACCTTTAAGAAGAAGAAAGCCGTTAAAACCGGTTTTTTACATTTCTTCATTTAGTATTATTTTTGTAGTTTGTTTTAAACCTTTGTTTTTACATATTAATAACTTTCTCCTCTTCCATTTTTAAATCTTATTGCTTATTTTTAATCATGCATCAAGCACTCAACTTTTTGCTTAAAAAGCACTGCTTTAAATATTAAAATTAAATGGTGCTTATTTTCGAGATTCTGCGGCCTTATACCTTTCCCTTGTGTATTTCCCTAAACCAAAGGGGTTCTTAACTTTTGATTTATATGGACCCTTTAAAAGTCTTCCGTTAAGATTTTAAGGGGTCTGAAACTCTGAATATCGGAAAATATATTAATATATATTAATAAACACGTTCATTCAATAAATTGACGCACGAGTTTTAAGGTCCATTCGAATATAATAGTATAAATGGTGCCAAGTAGCAATTTCTATAATTTAATAAAGGTTAAGAACCCTGTTTCCGCGTTTTAATTGAACGCAGCGAAATATCTAAAAATTGGGGAGAAAAAACTCAACCTATTTTTATAATTAATTTTTTAATATTTTGAAGAAAAATTAATAATTTATCAACTTTATTTTTATTTATTTTACTTCTAAAAAGATTTTTTTTACAATTTTTATATAAACATTTAAATTTCACACTAGAATATTAAGTTAGTAAAACCGGTTTAAACAAATTTTCTACAAAATAAAATAAAAATAATGAAAATTGGTTGAGAATAAATTTCAATGGTAGGCGAACTATAACACTTCTCTACTATTTCGTCTATGGACAATTTCCATTGATACTGACATTGAGTGAAAAAAATTGTTGTAATTTTTGGAGACAATTTCAATGGAAGTCACCGTTAGGCGAAATCTGCGAGTGTAGAGAAACACATACCACATGTCTTTATTATATTTTTGACTAAATTCTGTACATATAGGCAACATCTACTCGCATAGTTGGTGGAATCTGGTGGTTTTTTACTCTCATCATCATTTCTTCGTACACTGCCAACCTGGCCGCTTTTCTAACAGTGGAGCGAATGATAACTCCCATAGAAAATGAGAACGATCTGGCTGATCAAAGCGACATCGAGTATGGCACTTTAGACAGTGGATCTACTATGACTTTCTTCAGGGTATGATGAATAATCAAGTAACCATATTATATAAGATAATAATAAGCCTCCTGGGACCTAGTATAAGGTTATTCCGGGATTAAACTTTTCGAATTAAGTCAATCTTTTCCTTTTATTTAAGTTATGGTTATGGATAAACAATATAATCCTAACGCGCATCCTAGCAGCCCTCTAAGTCTAAGGACTTTGAAATGAATAAAATAATTGTAAAAAATTATGGCTGCACAGGGCACATAGCCTATAGCCTACCCCGTATGATCACTTCACGGAGCTATGATAATTATATGATTCAAAGTTTTGCTCATTTCGTGGAAGGATATATTATTTATTTCAATTAAAAGACCTGCGCATTAATGATAATAAAAGGACGGTCCAGCACTTTTGCTCCGTTTTCCAAATTTCCGCATTAAAAAATGTATAACTTTTCACTGAATAAAGCTAACTTAGAAGCTTGAAAATAGATTGTGCACCCCTAAATTTATTCAGCTTTCGAATGGCACCAATTTCAAAATTTCGGCCAACCCGTTTTTTAGATTTGTTTCGCGAGGTGGAACCATGTATGGAAATTTCACTTTGTGCGAAACACCATTACCAAACCAAGCGTTTTTCGAGAATGTTGTATAGAGAGTAAAAGTTTAGTAAGATTGTGCTGGGGTGCAAGAGCTATTTTGGTAAAAATTGGTCCAGCCGATTTCTTGTTATAAAGTAATTTATCCAAATTTTGCTTAAAATTTTGATTTTCCCCACGATTTTCCCGCTTAAGAACGCGTTTGAAATGATTTGTTAGAAAAATAAACAAACGAAACGCTGGACCGTCCTCTTAAGTTACTGATGTAGCCTACTTTGTATTATGGTAAGCTGGTTTTTAATTTTTGTATGAAAATTAACAGGATTCAAAAATGCCACTCTATCAGAAGATGTGGAGGTTTATGGAGACGAGAAAGCCATCCGTGTTTGTATCTTCGTACGAAGAAGGCATTAAAAGGGTTCTCAAAGGAAATTACGCTTTTCTTATGGAATCCACAATGCTCGATTATTTCCTTCAGAGGGACTGCAATCTTACACAGATTGGAAGTAACCTCGATTCTAAAGGTTACGGAATAGCTACTCCTATTGGTAAGTTTCTTTAAGGGTCAAAATTCAGATATATTACTGATTGAAAATGTTAGTAATTTCCTGGAAATTTCCCCCAAATATGGGAAACTATTAAATTTTCCCAATAATTTCGGAAATATTCCAAAAATGAAGGAAAATTTATTTAAAACAAATTAAGCTTCCTCTCAATTAATTCCTTGTGAACAAAAAAAATGGATCTGGAAGTTAATAAATTTTTTCTGGTAATTTTTTGGGGAAAAATTTTTGAAATTTTCTAACATTTCTGGAATATTTGAAAATATGGGTCCCCTTTTTTTGGTGGGGTGGGGTCCCCCTTTCTAGTGGGGGCCCCCATGTGCCCATGTTTCCCATGCCTAAATCCTGAATCCGGTACATACTGTTCCCAGCTACAAAACAGTCATCATGTTCCTTCAAAACATCAGTTTAGAGTGCTGAAAAACATGCTCTGAACTTTATTGAACCTTTTGTCCGACAAGCGACAACTTCCTTTGCTTTCTTATTTTGAAATCTGGTTTATTATAGTATCGAACACCGGTTTTTCTTCATTTCCGTCTTATGGATTGACGTACAACTCTTCGGTTCAGAATTTACTGACACGCGATACGAGTGTGTTTTTTTTAAATCCATCTTCTCCACTCTCCGAATTTTACTTGCGCGGCAACGGGACACTAAATAAGGATTTCGTTTATACAGCAGTGTATATTCTCGAATTTCGATTGGTCGTTGTCATTCAGATTTAACCCGGCCATTCAATCAATTCCTCTAATACGTCTAGTGAAAGTTTAAAGCCCCAGGGAGAGTTGTCAAATTGGCAGTCGTTTAAAGTTACCAAAAAAGCCCTTGAATAAGTTATTTGAGCGAAATGATAATATGATTATTTTTATATAGGCCTACTTCATTTTTTTATTGGTTAACTAGCCTATCTGGAATTTTAGAATTAAGTAAATTCCTATTGTATGGCTGCTCTTTCGATCGAGGTTGTGGCGCCCATATTTCCATGCAGTCTTGAGTCCCGAAGTTATATATAGACCTTGGTAAAATGGACGATAATCCAGTGTGCCAAATGGGACCCAAAAAAAATCTTAAAACAATTGTATCTTCGTAACCGTTGAACGGAAATGGACGTATGATACATAGAAATGACCGTATTAAATAGATCTATTTGAATATGTAAAAATATTATGGTATCACAGCATGAAATAAA
>JAQGBM010000796.1:0-12254 GCA_034698405.1 Symphylella vulgaris | reverse complement strand
CCATAGCCTTTAATTCAAGGCTATGAGAAGCGGGGAAGAGGGAATCCATTTCCCAAAAGAAAATTTTTAAATTTAATTTCAGGGAAATTAATTAATTGAAACCGCTTAATTTTTTTCCTTGCCCAGCAATATTTTTCGTAAGATAAAATGATACAGACCTTATCTTCTGGCTTTTGCCTGTGTAGTTTATTAAGAAGTAAGTGAAATTCTTCCTCACCAATCCAAGATTAGAGTGCGGGCAGCCCCCATTTTCCCCGCCGGAGGCGAAAATTATTTAGCATTCAAGTCAAATTCGAAGATTTTAACACTATTTTTCATGTTGAATAGGCTATAATAGAAAAACAGTAAACATAAGAAAAATTTACAGTTCGATCGTCTGATAAAGCCTCGGCCTCCCCCATAACCAATTTCCCCTCGGACCCTCCGGAGGTAAAAATTTTTTTCAGAATTACAGTCAAACTCAAATTTGGAGCATTTTGAGAGTGGCAATGGCTGTGAAGTTTTTTTAAATTAAGTTTTTTTAAAATAAAATGAAGTTGAAGTTTCATTTTTTAAAACTTTCTTGTGGATCACTCTTTAGCATAGTATTCCTTTTCACTTTTTTTTTTTGAAGCATTAGGGGACTTAGCTGAGGCCTTCGTGGCTATACGCCTATGGTAACAAGTTATATTTCAGTTAGTTCTTTTTAATATCTTAACTGTAGACTGAATGCTCCCGTTGAATCTTTTCTTACTTTGTAATACATCGATTGTGCTAAAACCGCTACACCTCTACAGAACGGCGACTGTTGCGAATGACTACTGAACGAAGCTCAAATACGGTATTAAATCGCACCCTTTGCCTGACAGAAAAGTCCTGATTGCGGTTCATATAATCCACATAAAATGTGACATTCCTCAATATGTTTCTTGGGGATTTTGATAAACCCTAATAGCCTAAATACATCTATCGAAAACTTCATAAAAAAGTTGCCCCGAGGGTTCTGCAAATAACTCCTTTTTATCGACAACCGATCAGTTATACAGTAGATCAGCAGTGCTTGTATGAGTACGCCGTACCAGGCCGTACAGCACATACATGTCGCAGTGCTGCATTTATGAACACAAATCACCATTCCCAGTCTTGTGCTGTTAAATGGGTCTTGCCCTATTCTGACACGCGGGCTATACCTTCGGGGGATTATAACAGCTTATTATATCAACGGAAAGGTATTTAGGCTACGTAGCCTATATAAAATTCGTGTATATGCTTTACTATAATATAATCGTATCGACCACAAGAAAGACTTAAAAAGATTTTGACTTTGGTCACGTAATGGTATAGACAAGCGGACGGCGACTAACTCAGGCGGCTGCCATTGCTATACTGTTGACCAGGGTTGTCAGACGTACTATAAAATATGTTACAAGCACCATAATTTTAATACATAATTAGGTATATACGTAGTAACCGTACCATAATATGCGGTACGTAAAATTATGGTACGTTTTACATAATTTTGGTATCTCTGACAACACTTATAGAGTTTTTCACAGCAAAACAATGCCCGCCGTCCGCTTGCTTGATAAAAATAGAAATATTAGGCTGTATCGCTTACAGAATTCCTTATGAGCTGCTTTTTTTTTAAACCTTGTTGAGGAATTTATCAAAGTCCACCTGATAATAGTTTTCATTTTGCTGATAGGGCCTAGGTTATACGGAGAACATAACATTATTATTGTTAATAAAAATAATAGATAATCTACTTGTATAATCTACCATTCTACCGTCATTGTTTTACTGTAATTATTTTTCTATATAAAATAATTTGTTGTATAATTATAATGTTACTGTAACTGTATTTTTACTATATGAAACTCTAACAGACTAACTACCTAACAAAGAAATCTGTTTCCATGAACTACGGTGTTCGGATAGCCCAAATATCCACGAAGAGATCGATACAATTTATTGCTTGGCTTGTCGCTTGGAGATATACGAAGTGCCAACCGTAATATACAGTTCACACATGGAGAACAGGTGTCATTGATGTGATTGAGAGAGTGTCGAAGTTAAAGTATGGGACGGATCTGCGGTCATGTGGCCAAACTATAGTGATGAGATGATGCAGCACCCAGAGGATATTAGAATGGAGACCCAGACAGCTATAGATGTGGAAGACCATAAACCAGAATGATGGACTGATGAATGATGATATAAAAAGTATTAGGATAACAATATGGATGTTTGTGGCTCAGGACCGAGAGGTATCATGGATAAAATGCTTACGGCATATCTTGCAGAAGAAAATGCACAAGTTGAAAGAGATTGAGAAGGTTATAATGGATGGATAAAATTCCAGACGCGTCATTTTCAGGTGTACGAAGGTGCGTAGAATCCTATGTTGATATAATAATTAGCTCGAAAATGACTCTTTCGCATGCAAGGTTTTATTCAGATTCCGGATTTGTCCTATTTTATTATCTACTTAAATTTTTCCTATTTATGAATTGTGAATTAATTATCGTTGAAATAATGCATTATGCATCTTTATTAAGGGTTTATTTGAATTAAACAAGCAACTATAATTCAAATTCAGTGGTTTACAAACAGATATAAAGCCATCCAATCGATTAGTATAATATTGATCAATCTTGCTTTTATACACCACGACCACATCCTATATACTGTACTTATGTTTTAGCCGCGCTTCCATCACATTTACTACAGTATAATACTGTATTCGATCGTTTTACATATTTAACAATGCTCAACATATTGCAGTGCAGTATATATCTCTCCTCAACAGCTTCCGAGTTCTCTTGACACTCGCTGCCCCACTTCACTTTTTTTAAAGAGTTTTCAGAGCAGAGCGAACTTTTGATTGGTAGATCGTGTCAGTGACGATCTATACAATAAGCAAGAGTTATTTGCGTTTCCGGAATGAGGCTCTGCTGGCAAAACCTTTTTTTCCGCACGAATGGAGTTGATTTATCGCTAATTTCCTTTACATTAAAGTATAAGAACCTATAAAAGTTTCATTTTTTTAAGCGTGTTCTTGCTCGAAAGGGAAGTTCATTTTAGTTAACACATTTTAGATACGGTAGTCGGTACTATTTTCATTTTATCGGGGAATAACGCGTATACGAGTATATGAGTTCCACTCACAAGTCTATACAACTGTAACCTGGTCGATCTTCTGTAGGCTACCTATAAGTTTGTTGAAGAGTCTTGAATTTATACAGCCAATGAATAAAGATCATTACTAATTCGTGGGGAAGTGGAAAGAAAGAAGAAAAAAAGGAGAAGAAAAATAAACCTTAAACAAAGATAATTCAGTTTGTTCTTGTATTTTTTATGAATAAAGTAGTAGGTTATGTGGTATACGACGGAGTCAATTGTTCGGGTGCGAGACTGCGAGTTGTTGGGAACGTACGAACTGATCAGGGACGTTATATGTTGGAGACAACTCTTCCGCGAAGCTAGATATGCTTGTACTCTGTGCAGTACTTGCTTGAGCAATGTTACGAGCATTCAAATGCTCGTAAATTATTATGGACAAATTGGGAGATTTTCCTTTTCTCGAATATGATGTTGGTCAACTATCTTAATGTAGGGTACCCCGTACATTATTAGGCTATAGTAACGGTATTTGGTTATTTGGTCAGTCGTCAGATTATTATGCCTGCATGCATGGTGAGGAAGTGGATGGCGATCTAATCTAAATACCTTACTGCAAGCCTTACTGTATAATTTTATTATAAAAAAAGAGATAATTCCATATACTCATTGATTTGGAAAAGTAGGCTAATCGTGCTGCAGGCATTACCCTTTGGGGAGCCGTACAGTATATAGAAGAGAGAAAAATAAAAACACTGAATGAAGTTTATAACGTATTATTATGTAACACTGATCTGCTTTCACCATTCTGAAAATTAAACAAACACATAATTTACTCCATCATTCCAATCCATTCTTCCGTTTTCTGTAACCCATTTCCCGTTGCTGATACTAATCTATATACTGTACTTGCAGTTGCACAGGAAGTATAATGTATATCAAAGTAATAGAAGATAGAGTATAATAAGTTATGTAAGTTATAGGAAAAAAAGACAGCCGGAATGAATACTTGCACAATATAAACTCACCACAATGACGCTATAGGGCTTATGAACCCCAGGTGGCGGTTATTTCCTACCCTTGCTTGTATATTACGAAAACAAATTTCAGTTCGCTTAAGCCATAAATACGTTCAGTGCGACTCGGTATATTGGTTAGCGGATTTTAATTAGGCTATAGTACAGAGCGCAGCCTTTTTTTTGGGAAACAGATACGAGCAATAAAGAGAAAGAAAAAAAGCGCATCTGTTGTTCAAGAGTTCATACGACTTATTCACAGCCCGTTTAACATTTAAAGTTTCTCCCGAACAACAATCACCATAGATAGAGGGAAGAGCTAAAAGTGCGATTTAGTCTTTTTGCCTGGAGTATATGACCGAGGTTTATCGTTTTATTTTAATGTAATTGCTCTGGCGTAGTATATACAAAATATATCTTTTTGACTGCAACTTCCGCCATTTCGTAAACACTGACTGCAACTTACTGATCGAGTTTATACTTATCCGTATATAAACCGTAATACCGTATAATGTGAGTAAAGTAGTAAACCTTTTGTAGATTAATTTAAGTGTGTTCACTTAAAAAAAGATTAGGCCTACGCCTATATACATCATATTTTAATTAGCGATGAAATTGAACATGCAAAGGGCACAAAATTTGATAAACATTATAGGCCTAATGGAAATTTTTGCTGCATTTTCTGCGTGTATTAATTCCTATATTTGAAAAATAAGTACTCAACCAATTTTCATAAACTTTTTTTTTATTTTGTTCATATTTAATTGGTCAAACGATTATTACATTCTTTTTTTAAAATTTAAGTTAGTTTTTTAAAAATTAATGTTAAAAGTCGACAGTGTAAAATTTTTAGCTTTTACAGTCCTTCAAATTGTGAAAAAACTATATAGAGCAAAATTTAAAAAAAGAAAATAATAATCGCCTGCTGTAGACCTAATACAAATAAAATAAAAAAGTTTATGAAAATCGGTTGAGTATTAAAAATCCCAATTTTTATACTTTACATTTAACCTCGGTTCATAACCTTGGTTAACATTTTTAACGAATCCGAAATTAGGAATATTAGGCTACTCATATTTTCTACTTTATACTTACTATTTAAATATTATAACAGGAAATAATAATGAAAGCAGAGCACAAACAAAATTTGAAAAAAAATTTACGTTTCAAATGTAATATGACCTGTATAACTTATGACAATTTTTCTATCGGCATAAGTTTTTTGCCGATGCCGATGGCTCAAATTTGCTTCCATCGGCTCCGATGCCGATACATCGGTCGATCCTAATAGTAGGCATAAGTCTATAGACTTAAGTTTTATGATGTATATATTGTATAGGCTATAATTGTTTATCGCAGGCATCATCGATGAAGATTTGTTCCAGATTTTAATGTTTTTGACGAAGAAGGAATTTTGATGATGAGTTAGTGTAAGCACATAAGTTATTACAGGAAATGTAATGGTCTTTGTGGCCATAGTAAGAGGGGGCAGAGAGGTAATTATTGGGGGATTAAAATAGTTAAGTTGTTAAGGGGATGACTACCTCGTTCGATTCGTATCTCATACTATTGGTTTTTCATTACTTAAACGACAAACAAAATTAAAAACAAATAAGGTCTCGTATTTATTACACACAACTTGTTACTATAATTGAAATTCAACATTCCTGCAAATACTAAAAGTTTAAAATTACAAATCCTTCTTATAAAATTAGTAACAACAATTGTGTGTAGGCTATCATGAATACGGGACCTTATTTGTTTTTAATTTTGTTTGTCGTTTAAGTAATCAAAATTAAGAAAACCAATAGTACAGTATAACTTACGAATCGTACGAGGTATTGTCATCCCCTTAATGATTTTGTATAAAAGGCCCAGGGAGTGGATTTTGCGACGTATTTGAAGAGTAACGCATGGAGATAATAATAATAATAATAAATTTTATTCAGTGGGTATAAAAATATACATTTGAATATTAATAAAATGAAAATTCTGGTAAGGTCACATTATTTCATATTTCTTTCCTTTTTGCTGCGTTCCCATGCTTCCCATTTCATCAGTGGAAGGACCTCACTACTTTTTTCCAAGGAGTAAAGTCACTAAAGTGGATTTTAGATCAAGTATTTTTTAGGACAGTTTTGAAAAACGTATAGATATAACTCTCCTTGTTTAAATCCCTGAAGACTTTTGGAATTTTGCAGTAGTAAATTTTGCCCCAGTGGTCGAGTGTGTGGTAATACCTCTTTGTAGCTCCATGGATACGATGGGGATCGTTTTTAGTCCTCGTATCGTGTTCGTGTTCATGGGGCACATGCATATTGAGCACACTTGCAGGCCTGCTGTTGGCTAGTGGCAAATTAAAATAATGTGGATTGTCTACTTTTTCGTAAGGAGAAAGTAGACTTTCTGCAGGTGATATATCAGAAAATGATTCTCCATCTACATGACCAAGGCCACATGGTGAAATAACGTGCGGCCATATGGAACTGACATAATCATTGGTATTACATAACTCAACATAGGTAATAGGCATACTAGCAGAGTACAGCATATGAAAACAGGACCCCTCAAAATTATTAAAGATTAAAGGCTCAAATAATGTCTGCACAGGTACATTCATACTACTTGTATTATAACTGTTTATATCAAACTGTCTGCAACTACCCCTTGCTTGACCTTGCTGTTCTCTAGAATGTACTTTACGAATTGTAACATTTTTTTATGTTTTCTGGCAATATTTGTTTCCCCCTAGGTTTATGCCACTGTTGCTCTAAACTAGTGCATGTCACAGGTTCCGGTATGTATTCCAAGTTATCTTCTCCAAATTTAACTATTTTCTTTAATAGTTCATCGTACTAACTGCCGAGAAGAGTCTGGGATTTATCAATATAATCAATTTTTGTACTAGCTCTTGTTTCAGCTCCTTTAGAATTGTTTCTAGTTTATCCATATTGCAGATTGTAAGCTACTTGGTGCGTTAGGCCTAATTTTTTACGTAAACTTTCGCTAAATACAGTTAATATTGTCTTTTTTTGTTTATTCAGATAGTTAATACGTATTCTTCAGTCACTTTTATCTCACATTTTGCTATTATAAGCTGTCATTTTGATTATTTTTGCTTATTTAATCATCAAAAGAAATGTAAACATAATTTCGTTCATCCTTGATCCGTGTTGCCAACCTTGCTTCTTTTTTTATGGTTATTAATTAACCAAATTTGAGAGTGTAATTTCTACTATTCATCAAGAATACATTTCGAAAGTATGGACTCCTCCAGTTGGGATACTCTACCTGAGGTTGTGCTGCCAGAGGTGTTCAAAAACCTCGACGATAAGGATAGGTTCAGTGCGTCTCTGGTTACTGATTAGTAAAGCTTGGCTACGAGCTTTCAAAACTCCTAAACTCTGGCGGAAAATAACTGTCGAGTTTCCCCGAAGTCGAGGGAAATTTTTGGAGAAGAAGCATCAAAATTTATAAGCAGCGAATTGGGTCAATATCTTCGAGAACTCGACATTGATGAAAAACGACAAGAAAAAAGAATCAGTGCATAACTTTTTGGTATTCCTAACGATCTTGGCTCAGAAACAATCAATCAGCCTCAAAAAATTAAATTTTAAGAGTGCTTTTTTATACACTGAGTTTATTTCATGTAGGAAAAAAGAAACAATCTTCATTATAATCATGTATTTTACTTTTCTAATAACTGGAATTTTTCAAATAGGGATCGCGATATTTTCATCTCTTAGATCCCAAGTGAACAACTAACTCCATGTTGAAATTTTCATGGATTTTTCCGTTTTCTCTTGGTCCGAAGACTGTAGTCACTGTACCGGTTCAGTTTTTGTGGCACATACACAAAAGAAGACCCTGCTGACGACATAAACTTAGTAGGAAATGTGTTGGCTGAGTTCTTAGATACTCCTCCAATGCCTATATCTTCCATTGACACAGGCTTAGAAACAGGGCCATAATGTGGAAGCATCTCCTTCATTACATGAAGGAGACCAATGAGAGAAGTTAATGATATTTGGAGGAGACGATTAATAACACTTCCGCAATTTTGACATATTGTTACGGATCTGTAATCTACTTAGCTTAATCCCGGCTGATCGCAGCGTCCCGTCTTAGAAGTTCTTACAAGAATCTGGTAAGCAAACTCGCTGGCTGTCAGGTCACCGAAGATCTCCTTCCCTAAAAATTACTTATACTCCCTTACTTAAAATGTGCATTAATCAAATCCCTTAATTACTATTAAAAACGGCTACTAAGAAATTTAGACGCACCAACCTGTTTATTTCATGCCTGCAGCAACACTGTTGCTTAAGACCTGAACGCTTATCCCTTTTGCACCTTTGCCGAAGATGTGATCGTCGGTTAGCTTTCGAGCAGACCTAAAATGTTCATTGCTACTATATAATACCCTGTCGGGTTTGTCATCCAAATTAAGTTTATCAGGTATGTGATTTAAGACTAAATCAACATTTGATTTTAAATTTATAACCACGGATTTGAGGAGAAGTGGGGGGTCAAATAAGCCATACACTCTCGATCCAGTTACCTTGGAAAAGAAGTATGACTTATTTCCGTCATTCCATACAAATTAAAAAAGGCTCCTATTGCTTCCTGCCTGGTTGCATAAAATTTCCCTCACGTTGAGACCAATGTTAGTCAATTCTTTTATACAATCGTCAATCATTGATTTCAGTTTCTGAGAGCCCATACCACCATTACTAAAAAAGCCAAGGGGAAGCTTCTTTTGGGCCTTCACCCACCTGCGAGAAAAATGGAAATAGAGTGATAGATGGTTTCTAACCGCATGAAATCTCCTTCTTCTCCCCTCATAACTTCCCAGTAACTATGTATAATGGTGGCAAAATATCCCATGTTTGCAATTCTAACTGCCCTTAAGACCACGTCCAGCAACGTCCAGTCCCTCTCCAAAAAGAATTTGAAAAGAGATACAATTGCCGCAAAACAGGATCCAATCGTAGTGTGCTTACTTAGTTCTAGCAAAATTACACTTTTCTTGCTTGTTGCGATGGCCAACAGTAACGGTGGAAAAGTTAACTTTGCGACCCTACAAAATTGGATGATTGCAGATCTACTGCCCAAGGGTGAAGGATCGAATTTACCAAAATTAATCAATTTCACCCAAATTTACTGTAATAAAAAAAAATTTTTTTTTTATTTTCGCCTCCGGCGGAAGCTGGGGGCTGCCGCCCCAGACCCCTGCACTCTCTCTCCATTTTTGGAAAATTGCCCCCTCTAGCTAGCAGCAGCAGTCCTTAAAACCGCGCCTCCAGGCCCCCAAGGTTGGTTTTTTCATTGTCCCTGGAATAGTTCAAGAAAATCTGGTAACTCTATACCCCACCCACCCAGAAGTTTTAGCGTCTGGCTACGCGCCTGCAACCCCAGTGAAGCCAACTAAGACGGGGGGCCCCCAACATATCATCGCCTCCCGGGCCCACCCTTAGCCAGTCCGGCCCTGATGGGGTCTTCTGGATGGCTGGCTTCCTGATCATGGTGATGGGATTTTACTGTCTCTTCCCCGTGCATTAGTAGATTCGCTCTCATTATTTCCTTCATAACTTTATCCTGCTGACACCAGTCCAATTTGAACCGTGGGTCCAGGATTGTGCCTAACTGGCAGTTTTTGCTGTCTTCATACATGTTCTGTCTTAACTAACTTAGAACATTTAACATTATTATTACTTAAGGTTAAATTAGCTTATAATGAAATAAATACACGCAGTCGTAGAATACCGTATCGTACGTGCTTCCAGCTCCAGTTACGAACATCATTATGAGAAAGTTGCTTCTCGCAACGCGGCTGATCTGAAGTCACGTGATTTATTAATATGTACAAAATGACCATCCAAACATTACGAGATGATCGTGCGCACAGAAAACATGAAATTGTGAATACATAACAATACACATACAATCTGCTTTTTATGCTCTTCAACAACTGCTTATTAGGCTACCGCAGAACCTAATCTTCCCTTTGTTTTTCTGCATTTCATTAAGAACTTCCACAAGACCCCTGATACATGGTATTACCATTGAAACCGTGACAATGAGTTCGCCCTGAATCCAGCTCTCGTTCCCGTAACGAATTAACAAATTCAAGTGAACGTTCTCTCAGCAGACGTAATCAATGATGTTGTTTCTTCTTTTGCACTGCTAAGGAAGAGCTTTTGTTGTAGAAGTAATTTTTCTTTTGCATGTTCGATCATGTATCGGTTATAGAATTCTGCTAAACGTACCTTATTTTCTCCAACCGAAAGAAAATCTTTCCAATTGGTCATGATGCGCTGTTCTGGACGAACTTCATAAACTTTTGATGCATGACCTGCTGCTCTGTTGGTTTCTTGCATCACTCTTTATGCTATCAACACGATACCTGTCAAAAACGTTATGAATTTGACCATTGCAGCCAACTTGCGTGCAAGTCCTAAGATTGTGTCCAGATATTTAGATGCCATATTAAGAAACGTTGTTACTGTTCTTTGAGGCTCTGGCATGGATTGTATAAATGCATGACCATCAACGACCAAAGCATCACAAGAGTCTAAGCTTGTTTTAACCATTTTGCTCACTGTTTCCTCTAATTTACGCAGAAAATCTGCCTTTTTTCCCTTGATTATTTTAATCCTTTGGCGTATTTTAGGAATCAGTTGGTGTAACATGGGACTATCTTCTAACATAGTATCTAAATCGCTTACTTCTATTTCATTTAAGTTATTATTATTTCTCTTAGAGATCTTGAACATTGTGCGAAAGAGGTCTGACATTTTCGAAGGATGATTGGGTCGAATTTCGATGAGTTTCTGGAAAGGTGGATGATTCGAAACCGGGTCTTGGACTCTTGGCCTCTAGAGAATGTCTTGAGCCTGGGGCGAAAGTTCGTGGTACATTTTCAAAGGAAAACATGGTCGAATTTCGATCAGTTTCTGGAAAAGGGGACGTCTCAAATCTGGGTCTTGTCTATAGAGAATGACTTGAGCTTTGTGCGAAAAAGGTCTGCTGATTTCGTGTCAAGTCCCAACCAGCAAGTTCGCTACGAATAGAAACGTAAATACCTCCCTGCGGATTAAGCTACCTGATCGCCCTGGCATCCCAAATGTAATCCGCAGGAACTATCGGTCGGGACAAGACCGTCCTACTACATCTCAAAAAGGTGAAATCTCCCTCTCCGATTGTTTTTAATACGCTGTTTTGTCTAAGGACATTTAGGATTAATCCTTTCATTTCTTCTTCATTGTTCGTTATTTTGAATTTAAGCTGCCCTTCAAGATTTGGTCATGATTAGCCCAGGAGATCTAGGTTAAAACCCAGAAAAAATTCCGAGTATCTAGGGCGATATTCGTACTAAGTTATGTTCAGTCATGAATGCATGTTGTAAGTGGGTGGAGCCAGGAGTGAAAATACTTCAACATTCTGGGTTGATGTTGGATGTGAATATATTTTTTGCATGAGAAACAAAAGAGCGTGATGGGGAAGACAGGAATTTGCCATTTTACAGCATAGAAAACTACTGCAGCACTGTAAAACTAACTAAACATATTCATTCATGATAAAATTTGCTCCTTATTAACTATACAAACTTAATAAATAGATTTAATTAAAGAACCTTTACTTACTTTATTAAATGTGTTTCCAAAATATCTTCATTTATCATTATCACCCACAAGAAAATCCAGACATGAAACAACATAAATCAGTAATTTCTTCACTCTCCCAAACACACCTAGCACGCTGATTGGCTGGGATATATCACGTGGAAAATTATATAATAATGGATTTATAAATGCATGCTTAATGCAAGTTGTTTTGTCAAGCATCCATGGTCAAGTGTTGAAGGCAATGTTCTGGCCGAGGTATTTAAACACCTAGAACCGATAGACCGATTCAGTTCTTCGCTCGTCTGCAAGTCGTGGTCCAAGGCTTTCAGGGCCCCTGAACTCTGGCACAAACTAAATAATTATGGATTTCACATCTGCTGCAGCTGTAGAAGCTACGAACGAACTGGAAAAGTTTCTGAAAAAATGTAAGTACCAAGCCATCGAAAAATTTACAGTAGTTGATACCGATTCGGATAATCTGGAAATTTTGGAAGATTTGTGCGAAATGGGAGTC
>JAQGBM010000795.1:0-12254 GCA_034698405.1 Symphylella vulgaris | reverse complement strand
GGTCTAAATTACGTAGAATCCGTATTTATTTCAGTTACTGCTTTTTTGCAGATACTGCCTTTTTCATTTGCACGGCAGTATACTCTACAGTCATACAGTGCTAGATTACTTTATGAACACAATCCCAAAAAGTTAATTTTAAAAGGAAACAATTTTCCCATTTTTCGAAAGGATAGATAAGAGTATTTACTTTAAAAAGGAGGGATGGATAAGAATCGTCCTATAAAAGCATATTTTAATGTGTTAAATCTGGATAATATGATTTTTATTACTTTCGTAATATGCGGATTTCATGTGAAACAAAGCCTCCAAGCGACAGCATGATTTCAACTTTAGCAATAAAAATTGACAAGCATCTACTGTGTTGGAACCAATAGAATATAAATTTTGCCTTGGGTTAAATCTGCTTATACGCGGCATACCGAAATAAAGTCGAATCACGAACACATAATCCGGATTTTGATATATTTGGCTGTACGACACGTCTCCATGTACCCGAAAAAGGATGTCACGTGTAAAGCAATATAATATTATATACCAGGCTACTATTTTTTGGATTATATCTTCTTAATGGCAATATTGTATTATTGTAACATGTGAAAGTAAAATAAAGCAGGTTTGGGTTTGCTGTACACTGGAAATATCGTACAGATGATTTGTACAAGCGCCAATCATCACTCATCAGGGCTTATTAAAGGCCCAGAGTTTTGCCATATTTTTTTAGAAAGTACCCTGTAAAACGTAGAGTAGTATCTAGAAGGTAAGCGTAAATGAAAAAACTTTACACAAAGATTAAGAAGTTATTTAGCTGTTGGTCGGTTTACATTTTTCAAAAAGCCATCGATTTTATTTTATAAATCGATAAATTGGGAAAAATTACCTCAAGTGGGTTAACTAAAAGGTTTTTTTTAACAATTCCTATATAATTATGGGAAAATGAAACCAGTTAACCAGTCCAGATCACAGTACACACTACAAATACTTTAAAATTGTTATTTCATAAAAAAAATATTGGAGGTCCAGGGTTCGTGTTCTACTCCAAGTTCTACTCTACGAAAAAGTATCGAAATTGAGAAGTGAAAATTTTAGTTTTCCACATTTTTCAGGGTAGAACTGACGATAACATTACTGTTTGATGATTCAAGACAACTTTTTCATTAATTACCAACCTCAAAACTACAATTGTTCCGTCGAATACGTTGAATCCATTGCTAATGTAATTAAAGACACCATCTCCTAGAATCTTAAGGATCATTTCGATTGCAAAAATGGCCGAAAAAATTATGTTGCTATACTCCACAATCCACGTTAACTCTTCGGGCTGAAAGAAAACAAACATCAAATCCATATTAATGTTTCATTTCTTTATTTACTTTACGATCGATGAATGCATTACCTGATTGTGATATTCTATTCCCATGCTGAAGGTATTTATCAAAATGGCCAACAAAATACCTTGCTGGAAATACTTGTGTTCTACCAAAGACTTTATAACATTCTGGGGGAAGAAAATTGGTATGATTTACTCTGATGATTTTCTATAATATAGAGTAAACCCTATTCTGTTGAGATTCCCTGTTAAATGTTACGCTACCGAAGAAATTCGGGATATTATACGTTCTAAAGTTGCATACCATAGTATTATTCCTTCCATAGAAACCTCTACAAACTTCTGGAAAAACTTGTATATCTCTCGAATTTCATCGGTGACCTGACATTTTTAAAATGGAAATCTCAGCAGAAGGGTTTACTCTATCATGGGTAAAAACAGTCCCAACTTCCTTGATACTTTTATTTTTAACATGGAATTTCCTACACCAAAATACTTACTTGAATGCTTGAACAGCATCGGATTATACAGTTTCTTTTAGGTTCATCATCATCATCTTCATCCCAACCAGAAGCATCGCTGCAAGACCACTCTCCTTCAGAAGTTCCACCCATATTTTCGCATTGACCTTCCTCAACAAAACGTGTTAGATACTTGTTTGGTTCGGAGGCTGGCATGGTGTGGAGATGAGGCGCCGATACCTGCTTCATTCCTGAATAAAGTAAAGGAAAAGGAGTGATGAAATATCTTTAGTTTTAATTATCCTTTTTCCATGCAGAATGGAGTGGAGTCGTTTTTTTCTAGTTCTTATACTCAAAACTGTCAACTGTAATTTGTTTCGCAAATTGGCACTGATTAAAGTCCATACTTTTGTTTTTGTAGCTGGACCAAAAAAGAGGATAGTAAAATGGCTGAGGTGTTTACCACATTCCCGATTTTAAGATTTTTCTCTATTTCTTACTATGGGCACTACATAAGAGAAGTTTGGAACGGTTAAATTACACAAGATTCTAAACAACATCACTGAAAGAATAGAGAAATATACTTCTGTGGTCGCGCAGCGACACACTTTAAAGCTCGAAGACCAATATGCCAATATCTAGAGATACTGGTAGCAGGGGTAAAAAACTCGAAAAAATACGGTACCATTAATCCCGCATTTCTCGCTTTTACTTTTGTAGATTTGTGAGAGGGCTTAAAAAGACAAATTTTTCAAAGTGTTTAACCTCAATTTCAGATTAACTCACCTGTTCCCAGTCCCGGAAAAAGTCCCGCTGCAACAACCAGACTCTGGGCACCCTTTAGCGCCAGCACTTCGGGACACGTTAGACGTCGTATCGTTGGTGGCGTCGCTTGCTCTTCTACGTTGGCGACGGAGCGAGCAGCGTCACCTCTCTCGACGGCATTTTTCCTGAGCATGGTTTCGAGGTGCGAAGTGGACAGATACCGGTGTTCTGTCCTTTTCTCCGTCTCCTCTTGAGCCAGGTTTATGCAGGACCTGATCTCTTTCTGTATTGGAAAGTAGATTCGTCTCTGGGGGTCGCACATCACAGTAACCGCCCTCGTGCCCCCTCTGCGCCTCCTTTTGCCTCTCAGGTTGAGCCCTGGTGGAGGCTGATCTAACTCTTTCTTTGGTCGAATGCTCCTGAAAAAGTTGAAAACAGTGATTAAATATAGGCCTATAATAATTGGAATAGGCTATGGCATTAGAGCGCAAGAGTGTGCGGACATCTGGGAACTGGAAATATAGGGCTCAAGTGACTACCGGACAAGATCGTCCCTAAAAACGTGTATAACAGGACATAAATTACGTAGGCCTAAACCAAAGGAAATTTATCACCGAAAGCTGTATTCAACAGGTTGTGCACAGTGCACTTAAGTTATATACGGCGTTGCGCTCTGCTTTCTGTGAGCTTTGTAACTGTCTTTGTAACCCTTCTTCAATGATATCTGGTTTTATATATAAAATTAAAATTACGATATCGCTAGAGACCAAACAGGCGTAGGCTCTAGGCCGTTTTCTCTTCAAATTTTTGTCTGAATTGGACACATTGACGATGGCCAGATTCCTATTATAAGCCTACTCTTTTGGGGCCGTTTTAGTGTCAAATGTTATACAGATAACTTACTTCAGTCTTCCGTTACTATGATGCGTTCTCTTACGAGTTAGTTACCGTATGTGATAAAACCAGAACGTTTTATTAAATTATTTATTTATTTAAAAATTATGGAATAATAAAATCATTCACACACAATGTATTCCATTTTTGTTTTTCAAATAAAGGTTTATGAATGGATTTCTGTCTAATCCACATAATTTTATATTAAAAAATACACAATATACTGGTTTTGTAATATAACTAAGCGGGATGCATCAACCACTGCCTTCTTGAGTTTAGATAAATAAGAATAAGAAGCTACGGATGCCGTTTTATAAACAGAGGAAAACCCCCCAAAATACCAGCTAAAATAGTATTTTTAAGCCAAACGACAGGGGGCCGGAGTGGATGTTTGTACTTATGATGTCGTTGGGCTTAAAAATAATCTGCTATTTTGGGGTTTTCCTCTGTTTGAGTTTTGTTTTGCATGCCCAGACCGACACATTTTTAGAGCTTCAGTACAGGCTCGAATTGACCCTTAACGAAATGTCCAACAGGTTTTTGCTATCTCTGCAAGATTGCAACAATCTTTCATGGGGGAATAGAGAGGAAGGGTGTCCAGTGTCCAAACTTACCTGTAGTAAGCGATTGTTTTTCGTTTGGCCTTTCTGCCCAAATGGGCGATGTATTTGATAATGGCTGCATAGCAACTCGTCGGCTCCGAGTTGGTCATGCTTGCCAACGTGCTAGTTGAATGGTAGCGGGCACGTTCTACGCGCATGCGCTCGAGTTCACGCTTTTTTGTTTCGGAAAACTGTGTCGCTATGACGACGAGACACAGGTTAATCATGAAAAACGACCCAATCTGGATTTTAGAAAAAAAAAAAGATACATTTTTAAGTTAATGCCCTTGGGATCCATCATTCAAATTGTCTTCCAAATATTGAAGACAAAAGAATACAGTTTAAAGACTTTGTATTATTCTTTGGAATGGCACTAAAGCATAGCCTACTACCGAGTAGCCTAATCTTACATTTCAAAGTTACTACTAGCCTTTTGAAGGTGTCTAATATTCAGTTCGAATTCAAATAAACTATATTAATCGAATAATATTAATTTTTGATTTGTGTTCCACAAATCAAAATTAACATAGATTTTAGACTAGAAGGATAGTAGCCTACAATTATTCGAAATATCAAGTTATTTGACTCGATGTTTAATTAAAATTAATAAATAAATGTTTAACAGAGTTGATTCGATTAAGTTTCATCGAAATTTTCAAATTCTATTCGAAATCAAATTTCTGAATTCGCACAACACGTTAGGGCCAATACGAGACGTTTCTCTAAATTTAATGTAAGTTAGGCTATTTTTAACAGTCAGTATCTGAATCCGGGATCACATCTAGATAAAAATAATACAATATACATAGCCTAATTATTATTATAATGAAAAATATAAAATGTGAAACTGACCACAATAAGCAGGACAAAGTAAACCCAGTCCCAAAACGAATGAGCATCTTGAATATAATACATTATATCAGTCCAGCCTTCCAGACTTATCACCTGCAAAAGAATTTCCAGTTACATCATATTTAAAACTGGCAAGGCGGTATTTTGTACCCCATATGTTATATCTTACCAGGAAGATGGATACCCAGGCGAGACCAATGTTGTCGAAGGACATGGCTCCCTGGAAGGGGTTCTTTTCGCCCGCCTTGCATACGGTGTAGTACTGATTCCAGTTGACGCAGGAATTTGTGGTGGGCATGTTGTCACTGAAGGGTTTGGCAGTGCCGTTGCAAATCCTGTTCCCGAATTGCCAGTTGGGCAGGTTCTCGCATTTGTGCAGCCCATTGTCCTTGTTTGTGCTGCAGATGTAGTCCTTGTCTAGTTCCGATGTACTATACATCAGATTGTAAAAAGAATTTGGAATCGATCTGCAATCAAAATAATCGATACATGTAGTGATGGAAATTTGCAAATTAAAAGGAAAATTGAACTGAAATTTCACAAAATTTGAAGCTAGCTTAATTAACCAACTTGGAAGCGGCACATGTTCATTCATTCTCAGAAACGAACAAAAGCTAACAGGTGTACTGTATGCTGTTTATTCGTTTGAAACTGATTGCCTAAATGCCTGACGTAGGTCGCAAGTTTCAATAAATGGTGAAAAACAACGTTTTCTATTACTTTAAAACGGGGGTTTCATGAGGCAATCAGCACCTGATTGCATGAATATCGACCCAGGTTGCTTTGTCTCCTTATGTTCGTAACATGTAACTTAGTTGGGGATGTTTTCTTGTCAAAAGTAGAAACTATGCTTGGGAATTTATCCTCCTGATACCCATGAAAATGGTATTTTTGAAAATGTTATAGCACGATGTAGCCTATACTGTAGTATGTTGTTCGTAAAAATTAGAGTCATAAAATTTGAAATGAAATTAGGCTATAAAATGTTATAATATTTAAAAAAAATTTATTTCTAATAAATTAAATTACCCATATTGGGCTAGAATCATAACTCAGCAACAAAGCAATAAGTAACAACCAATCAAACACCGGCTTGCTTAGTCGAGCAGCTCTGCGATTGGCTGTCGCATAGCAACAAAGTTGTGAATCGGGCCCATTATGTCATCACTATAAGAAACTCATTGAAGTAACTGATAATGAATAAGCCAATAATGGACCTGGAAACCCTTAATATTATGATTACTCATTCTCAAAGATTAAGTAAATGAGATCCTCTTCTTACTATGTTTCTGTTTCTGGGTTCCACCCTAAGTTAGACACATAAGTTTCAAGACCATACACCACTTTTGTCATCCTGCAGAACCGACTAAAGAAGGAGCAAACGAGCAAGCAAGCAATCTCTTCGTTCTGTAATCGTGTTGTTAATCTATGTTTTATCATTGCTTTACCCTATTTTTTTTTTTGTAGATAAGTTTTGTATATACCGTAGCATTAACTGCAGGAGAAAACGAAGGGTGATACATTCATTATAACACAGAGAGAATCCGTAATTAATCTCATTTGGATTAAACAGTGTGTAAACAATCGCGTTACCTGGCGTTACCTAACATTGCATTAAAGTGAGTGACGATATTTCTATATGTAGGCTACCTGTCTTTTTAGAATAACAAGTATTATAGTGCTTAACCTTTACTTACCGAAGTACGTACGCATACATAAAGCTTAAACATATTTAACACTATACCGTGCTGTTATTTTCTTTAACGTAAACATGTATTTCATAACTTCATAACACTGTCACAGAACCGTGACACTCAGTTTTTAATGTAAGATTTTTTTTTCTACTTCTTATATCATAGGTTAAAACAGCTGTGTGCAGTGTCATTTTTTATACTTAAAATATCAAAGTGCTGGGGGATATTGTTTTAAAATAACAGACACCTATAGTTGTTAGTCAGTTTTAGATCTGGAAGGTATAGTTTGATGTTCCAGTTCAATCATCAATGTTTGTAATTTATTTACACATAGAGGTGTAAATAAATTGTTAGTTGTTACCGGTACCTATGGTGATAACAAGGTGTTCAGAAATTATCTTTAAAAACCTATAAGAGATGAAGGACTGTTGATGTTTAATTGACTAAATTGACCTATCATTTTAACATGAAAATCTCTTATCGCTGGAAAAAATTCTACAATATTAATTTTCCTAATACCTTTGAAATTTTTTCGTAAATGTGAAAAACAGTAAAATTAATTTTTATATTTTAGTAAAATTAGTGGTTTTTTTTTATTGCAATGGTAGCCTATAATATAAGAAAAATTTAAATTCCCAAAAAATACTGGCGGGCCAATCAAAAGTGTCCAGGCCGCAGGTTGCATAGGGTTGATTTAGGCTTTCTATTCATACAGTGGCGGAACTACTACCACCGTAGCCGCGGTGGGGCCCATGCACTAAGACTTCAGGGGCCCACTCAGTCTTGAGGGGCCCAAAGCCACAGATTTCTTTGGTAAAATGTCTGAATTGCTTCAAAAATACGTACATTACTTTAAAAAAATTTTGCCTCCGGCGGGCCTTAATGGGTTGATTTCAATAAAAAATGGAAAGAGATGCAAAAAATTTTCATTATACCCCTAAAATTTCGTCTCCTACTGACCCATACGAGTATTGTGTTCATTTTAATAAAATAATATGCAAGAATGTATTTAATTTAGATTATTACCTTATACCTAACAAAAATTTCTACGCCCATGAAGCTCTCTCGGTGGGGGGGGGGGTAGGGGCCCCTTGAGATTTCTTGCGGTGGGGCCCACAATTTGAAGTTCCGCCCGAGGTTCCGCCATCACTGCTTTCATATTTTACTTTTAACCTTTTTAAAAATGTACCGTATATGTTCTACAGATCTTCACAAAATTCTTTTTCAACAAAAACCTATTCTTTACATTTTTACTTTGCTACATCATGCATCATTGTATTGATTGAGGTAGTAATATTCATAAGATATTTCAACCCAACCCAGTGTACAAAAAAAAAAAGCAAGCATACATAGCCTACTCTTCCATTTCATATAAGTTAAGAAAATCAGCATGCATGAATACGAAAACGGAGAATCGAGGCGCACATATCACATTCCATTAATATTTTAAGTGTTGATTAATTTTCCGTCCCCACTTTTTTATTCAATACATTCATCCGTCAGTCATTTTTATATATTTGACCTTGGGTTCATTTAGAAAAAAAATTGGAAACGATACATTTCCTTAAAGTAAAAAAAAAAATGGTGCTGATTCTATTGATTTCATCAAAAACCCGATGAGTTTAATTGAAAATATAAGAAGTTTTCTGTTGCATCTCATATACGGTGCTATATAGAAGAGAAGTTTTTCGTGAAAATGCGCACCAGCGTGCTATTAGTTGGGTAATAGCGAAATTTAGCGAACCGAAAAACAGCTGATAAACTTCGTGAGAGGCCAAGGAAGGCGATATTATACCGTATACGAGTATAATAATGTTTTATGCGCTAGTAGTTTCAAACAGACAACGAACAAATTAAGTTTTAGGTCAAAATGGGCCGTATAGTCTATACATTGACGATATACTCATGTACCTTAAAGTTTGCATTAACTCTCTATAGTAAATATTTTGGGAAGGAGTATTAAGTTAACTTAGGTATAGCTGTGTTAATTGGGAGGGAACAATTTCCGGGAAATTCCATTCCCATTCCTTTTCATTCTTTAATATTTTATTTCACTCCTATATCCCATTCTTTACCCTCCATTCCTCTAATCCCATTCCTATTCCTTTCTACAATAGCCTATTTAGAATTTAGAGGCATTAGGTATAACAGTGTTGGCCCCGTTGGGACCATTCCGGGAAATTCAATTCCCATTCTAATAACTTATGTAAGTTATTCACCATTCTCATTCCCATTTCATTCATTAACATTTTCTTTAATTCCCACTCTTTACCCTCCATTCCTCTAATCCCATTCCCATTCCTATTCTATCAATATTTAAAATAATGTAAAATACACATCTCAAACTAATTTTTACTTTTCAAACAACTTTGATTTTTCGTTCGTACTGAAATAAAATCACTTTTAATTAAAATTACAGTGCTCGTAAAATTTCAAAAATCTTGTAAAATGTTTTCATACAGAAATGCTTTCTCAATTTTGATGATTTCTCAATTTTCATTCCCAATTCTTATATAGCTTTTATTCCCATTCCCATTCTCCCAATTTTTTCCCATTCCCATTATTTAAATTCGGAATCATTCCACTTTTGAATGGAATTTTCCCAACACTGTAGGTGTAAGGGTATATTTTAGCAATTAGAAAGAAGTAGAATACATCAATGAATTGAGATAATTTACCCTAAGGAGAATGGTTTATTAAGCTTAAATCGAAGTGCAAACTTTCACGATGCGGAGTAGGTATAATAGTGTTACATTTATGTTTTATAATACAGTAATGTGTTGGAAGTAATCACATTATAACTTGTATTACACTAGCTACCAGACACAGTACCCTACAGCAGTAACTCAAAATTATTAAGTTACCGGACTATGTTTGCATATACCAACATTTAAAGAGGAATTTAAAACCTATTCAGTATAATAACATTTAATTTAGTAATCCAACCGCAAGAAACAATGCTGCATAATCGAATATGGTCTGTTAAGACTTAGTATTCGTAACTGTGTCATCAGGGAAATAAAGGGAAGTCAGGGAAATTAGGAAATTGAAAATAGAGCCATGGTCACGAAAAATGGTCATGGAAAATTAAAGTGGGGTCAGTGTTAATAATAATGTGTCTGTGTACGTAAATATATAATGGAGGATTATAATTTATGATTGTGACCTATAAGCTTTACTTTATTAAACAGTATTACTGAGTATAAGTTAAAAGGTTTACATAGATCTTCAAGGATGTTGTTATCGTCGAACAAACTAATTATGTGGATTGTGGAATATTCCTTACTCATTTAATATAAGTTAAGTTAGATACTCGGGATTACTAGATTATGTGACATGGGATAATGAATATTGGTCCCAGAAGTGGAAAATATTGTAAACACCTTGTTTTTTGACCAAACCTTCTCCTCTTATCCAGTAAAATTTAGAATTTATTATAGTTTAAACGCATGCGTTTAAACTATAATAAATTCTAAATTTTACTGGATAAGAGGAGAAGGTTTGGTCAAAAAACAAGGTGTTTACAATATTTTCCACTTCTGGGACCAATATTCATTATCCCATGTCACATAATCTAGTAATCCCGAGTATCTAACTTAACTTATATTAAATGAGTAAGGAATATTCCACAATCCACATAATTAGTTTGTTCGACGATAACAACATCCTTGAAGATCTATGTAAACCTTTTAACTTATACTCAGTAATACTGTTTAATAAAGTAAAGCTTATAGGTCACAATCATAAATTATAATCCTCCATTATATATTTACGTACACAGACACATTATTATTAACACTGACCCCACTTTAATTTTCCATGACCATTTTTCGTGACCATGGCTCTATTTTCAATTTCCTAATTTCCCTGACTTCCCTTTATTTCCCTGATGACACAGTTACGAATACTAAGTCTTAACAGACCATATTCGATTATGCAGCATTGTTTCTTGCGGTTGGATTACTAAATTAAATGTTATTATACTGAATAGGTTTTAAATTCCTCTTTAAATGTTGGTATATGCAAACATAGTCCGGTAACTTAATAATTTTGAGTTACTGCTGTAGGGTACTGTGTCTGGTAGCTAGTGTAATACAAGTTATAATGTGATTACTTCCAACACATTACTGTATTATAAAACATAAATGTAACACTATTATACCTACTCCGCATCGTGAAAGTTTGCACTTCGATTTAAGCTTAATAAACCATTCTCCTTAGGGTAAATTATCTCAATTCATTGATGTATTCTACTTCTTTCTAATTGCTAAAATATACCCTTACACCTACAGTGTTGGGAAAATTCCATTCAAAAGTGGAATGATTCCGAATTTAAATAATGGGAATGGGAAAAAATTGGGAGAATGGGAATGGGAATAAAAGCTATATAAGAATTGGGAATGAAAATTGAGAAATCATCAAAATTGAGAAAGCATTTCTGTATGAAAACATTTTACAAGATTTTTGAAATTTTACGAGCACTGTAATTTTAATTAAAAGTGATTTTATTTCAGTACGAACGAAAAATCAAAGTTGTTTGAAAAGTAAAAATTAGTTTGAGATGTGTATTTTACATTATTTTAAATATTGATAGAATAGGAATGGGAATGGGATTAGAGGAATGGAGGGTAAAGAGTGGGAATTAAAGAAAATGTTAATGAATGAAATGGGAATGAGAATGGTGAATAACTTACATAAGTTATTAGAATGGGAATTGAATTTCCCGGAATGGTCCCAACGGGGCCAACACTGTTATACCTAATGCCTCTAAATTCTAAATAGGCTATTGTAGAAAGGAATAGGAATGGGATTAGAGGAATGGAGGGTAAAGAATGGGATATAGGAGTGAAATAAAATATTAAAGAATGAAAAGGAATGGGAATGGAATTTCCCGGAAATTGTTCCCTCCCAATTAACACAGCTATACCTAAGTTAACTTAATACTCCTTCCCAAAATATTTACTATAGAGAGTTAATGCAAACTTTAAGGTACATGAGTATATCGTCAATGTATAGACTATACGGCCCATTTTGACCTAAAACTTAATTTGTTCGTTGTCTGTTTGAAACTACTAGCGCATAAAACATTATTATACTCGTATACGGTATAATATCGCCTTCCTTGGCCTCTCACGAAGTTTATCAGCTGTTTTTCGGTTCGCTAAATTTCGCTATTACCCAACTAATAGCACGCTGGTGCGCATTTTCACGAAAAACTTCTCTTCTATATAGCACCGTATATGAGATGCAACAGAAAACTTCTTATATTTTCAATTAAACTCATCGGGTTTTTGATGAAATCAATAGAATCAGCACCATTTTTTTTTTTACTTTAAGGAAATGTATCGTTTCCAATTTTTTTTCTAAATGAACCCAAGGTCAAATATATAAAAATGACTGACGGATGAATGTATTGAATAAAAAAGTGGGGACGGAAAATTAATCAACACTTAAAATATTAATGGAATGTGATATGTGCGCCTCGATTCTCCGTTTTCGTATTCATGCATGCTGATTTTCTTAACTTATATGAAATGGAAGAGTAGGCTATGTATGCTTGCTTTTTTTTTTTGTACACTGGGTTGGGTTGAAATATCTTATGAATATTACTACCTCAATCAATACAATGATGCATGATGTAGCAAAGTAAAAATGT
>JAQGBM010000794.1:0-12258 GCA_034698405.1 Symphylella vulgaris | reverse complement strand
AACAATATTCCACATATTTGGTAATATTTTAAAATTTTAATGGGATTTTCCATAGAGCCTGTTTTCCGGGGATCAACATCTTTAATTATTAAAAAAAATGGATTATTAGTCCCAAACATTTCGTACGGTAGTTGTTCGGATACGAAATATTATTGTTGGGGACGAATTGTCCGGGTCACGGACTCTCACCTAATCCCGATTGCCTAGATTATAAATAAAAACCGTATGGAACTACCGGAAGTTCATTTTATTGTACAGTACAAAGTGTACGACGAAATTATCTTTTTTTTCTTATGGAACATTTTGATACAAACTTAGCCTATACATTTCTTCCTTTGGAAAAATTTCAATTTCCACAATAATAACTAAAGTTCAAAATGTTTAGTTATGGCCTGTAGAACATAATTAGATAATTAGATGCTGCGTTAAATTCCACTTTCTATTCTAAGATTACAGCAGCTAATACCGGCACCTTATCTTTACAGACGCCTAGATTATTTTTAATATTTTATCGCCGCAGTTATACTTTATTTATTCAATGATTAAACGAGTCAAAAAGAGGTTAAATTTGCAATATATTTAAATTTTAACCGGAACTAGCAGTACCGAAATCGCGAATAAAATTAGAACCAGAACCGGAACCCAAATTTTAAGGGAACACTTTAAATTGAAGTTACAAGGTCATTATTTTTAAAAGCTAGATTTGAAACCGGAACATAAAAAAATTATCCTAAAATATATTTTTGAAAGAACAGGAGCAGGTATAGAAATATGAAACGGTTCCGAATCCTGTCTTTTATTACCTCTGGAAACAGCGTCGACTGCAACCCCAGTTCCAGTAGCCCCACCCCCGATGATTAAGATGTCATATTCGGGAGTGGTCTGCATTAGTTTCATTTGTTCAGCTCTGGTAGGCAGAGGACTCACTGGCTTTTCTTGCATCGGAGTTGCGGCAAGAATACTATTTAATTTCCTCTGTAATAAAAATAACACATTAATTTCCTCTGTAACACATTAATTTCCTCTGTAATAAAAATAACACATTGTTTGATTTTATACTTGTTACAACTGTAAAATAGGCTAAATATTATTGCAAGGCGGGTCTTACTTTAAATTTTATTTCTTCCTCAACAAAAGGATATGCAAGTGTTGCAAGAGCACAGCTTCCTCCAATCACTCCATACTTTAATATTCTTCTAAAATTTCTACTAGCCATGACTAAACCTGCAAACATAGTACAAACCAAATAAGATTTTTATGCCATTATTGCCAAAGAAATATTGATAGTAGCCACTGCACTGACTCAAATAGCCTAGGCATTAATATTCAAAACTATTGCCCCATTTTGGGTTTCCCTCTTTGGACTTAAAATAATAATATTGTTGAATGATGACGTGGACTATGTTAGGTTAAGTTGTTAAGTTCGCGCCTTAAGTATGATTTTCGTTCCGTTGTTTTGTTTAAAATTAATCCTTTGAGTTAAAGTTTATGTAACTTGCCCGTTTATTTGAAGAGGATCTGAACCCACCACGCAATAAAACTATAAATATTATTTAAAAATTTGTTTGTAAAAATAATAATTAATGGGTAATTATTTTTCCCTTGACAAAATAATTACCAGTAAATTATCATATTTTATATAAACATTTCACCATTCATGAATAATATTTTAAAGAAAACAATCATCTCTATAAACTATCTTCTGAGGCTCAAATAATAATGCATAAATAAACAAATACCAGTAGTCATAAACTCAATAGGCATTATAGGCTACTGTATGTTATTATTTTAGCATGGGGGAAAAATATATGTTTTGTAAATTATGGCCTTGTATGTAGGCTGCTGACTATCAATGAAATAATAATTCCAGGAATAGTCTGAGCTGCCTAACTTGCAGCTATAGGCTACCTACATGTTTATGTAGATTTAATCATAAAATTGTAGATTTGTAGCAAAGAGGCATAATAGCCTACTCCTGGTACCCTTAGTTTAACAAACCCCTACTTCTATCCGTATGATCACAGTTGGCTTGCATCATTGTTACCATGTTAACACCTGTGTAGGGCCTACTGTGATCATACGGATAGAAAACCCCACTAATCATGCAGTTGGTAATAAAGTGTACAATTTATTTTATGGAAATACTGTACAAATCTCCTGACTAACTTACCAGGCATCGCCAGACATTATGGTAGCCTAATGCACAAACTTAACTGTACATGGTCAATAAATTACATTTTTAATTAAATCACCTTAACCTTAAAATAGCTAATGCTGGCTAGCTGAAACTTATACAGGTTATAAATGGATTAATCAGGATGTAAGAGACAGTTTTGCTCATTATTAATTTCAAGGTTTTGTTGCTATTATTTAAGCATTCTGACTGTGTATCATGCAGCTGCTCAGAATGCATTTTGTAGCATGGCTCCTTTTTAATTTTAAAAATAAAATAATTATAAATTCGGTCAATAAAATCTTGAAGATTTTGGTGTATATGGCCTAAAACAATGTCCCAGTCTGAATGTCACATTCAAGGTTATAAACTAGGGACTAAACAAATGAAACTAGTTAAATATTTTAGACCATAACAGTCAAGACTCGAGCCTACCTGGAGTTTTCTTTGCAACGATTTTCAAGTCATTTCAAAATTTATTCCTTAAAAAATTACTTTCTTACCTGAAAAAACTGAAGGAAAGTATACGTAGGAACTACACTAGAGTATGCTTCGAACCATACTGACTCTGTGAGTGCTGTCTTAATTTATTTTAATAGGAATAGTTGCTGGATTTAGTTCAAGTTTTTTTTTTTTTTGGTTGGATGCCCAACCAAGGACACAAAACGGAGAGTGGAGAAAGTTGAAAACACGTGTGTACTGCTACGGAACTCGATAGATGGCGACACAATCCCTTTCTGCTTCTTCGCTCTAAAAGCTTGAGCGGGAAATTTAAATGCATATCTAAAAAGAAAAATATATTAATCGGTTATTTATTTCGAGAACACTGCCAGGGCGGGACTGGCTACCCTTTGGTACCGGAGGGGAAGCATCCCTGATTCCCTGGTGGCCCACTTCTAGGCGCGGCTTTAACGCTAAAACAGGGAGAGGGGGCGATTTTCCAAATTAGGAGAGAGATCGAGACAGGCCGGGGGCCTGGGGCCGATTTGTTTGTCAGCCTAATTCTGCCACTATAAGGTTAAACACCGACGCCAGGGGATGAGCCTTCACCACCTTCCTGGGCCAATTTTGCCTCAGGGACAGGATTTACAGACCTGTATGAGGGTTCTTTAAACAGTGAAGTGCAAAGGGGATCTACACGGAACCTCGGTTTAAGCTCTCATCCGAAGAAGCCACCACCCAAGAAATTTTCTCATCCTAAAATTTCTACCGACCTCGCCCGGGTTTGAACCCGCAACCTTAAGGTCAGAAGGCGGGCACGTTACCTCTAGACCAACGGCGCCGGCTTCGCCAGGACCTGTCAATATTAGGCTACTATCGACATTATAGCCTTTAGAAAACTATCAATAGTCGCTAAATTTCCCATTTTCGATACATACAATAAATACGTGCCCGTTTTTTAAAAAACCTATTGATGGTTTGAAAAAAAAAGGAATTTTTGGTCCTAAAATCGTGAATTTAGAATAGAATTGTTCATGTAGAAAGATTTAGATATCTCAATTCTCAATATAATTTTCTTTCTACTTAATGTAAGTTAGGCTACATAATTTACTATTTCGGGTTCGAAAATACCTTAAAATGTGTAATTTTATTTATTTTTTAAAATCTAAAATTAGTAATCATTATTGTAAGTTAATAATACGTACAAGTTATTGTAAATATACTCCGTAGAAGTTATTTAAAAACTATCGAACTATCTAAGTTAGTAGTTCGATAGTCCGCAGACTATCGATAGTTTCGATACAATCGTCCATCTCTATTAATTTTTAATCCAGGTGTCCACAGCCGAATTTACCGACGAGGAAGCCATCTTTCGAGTAGAAGGAGAACTGCGATCGGCCGGCATAAAGTGCCCCATGTATTACAAGCCGATGATCAACACCATACTGGACATTTATTGCAATAACGAATTCGGAATTACGCCTTCCCTCTACAGGAGCGACTACGATGTGTTGAAGGGAAGGTCCGTGGTGAAGCGTACAGAGTACACGAAAGACAAAGAACCAGAATGTAAAGTTTCCTGATAATATTCATTTAAGAAAACATAATTTTTTAGGCTAAGTTACCATAAGATTTCCATGCTATATTAGTCTAATGCGCTGAATCTGTCGATCTCGTCATTGAATTAAAGGTGAGAAGGAAGTGAAAGTCAGCGTGACCATACACTTTTTTCTCACCAAGCATGCATTTTCTATTGTTACTCTGGAATATGGTGTCAGCGAGCGCGCACTTTTTCCTCCAACAGCACGCATTTTCCATCATCTTGTGGAATATGGTGGCCACAGAACAGGTGCATTGTAACTTTCTCTCCCATACGACGGCTATGAGACCTTCTCTTCCCCTACTACTCAAATTCAATGATCTCGTATAAAAGTTGATCAAAAGTGCAAAAAATAAACTTTTTGGTTAATTATAGATGTTAATGGTTACTTGATGTTGATGATAACCACAATAATTGTTAATAGACCGATGTAAGAAACTCGCATGTCTAAAAATATGGTGTGCTTAATGTGATGTTACCAAGGCGGATATAGAGAAAACTCTCCATACTGGCTGGCATTATTACGTCCATTATAAATACAGTATAGAAAAATGGTATTTTATATAGAGCTACTGTATTTTAATTCTTTATTCTTGTATAAAATTAATATTGAAACAATACTGACTTGTTTTATCACATTTATTTCAAATACAAAATTAAACTAATTTCTTTTTCTAATATACAGCAGTCTGTACCCCGTATAATAGTATCCATTCATTGCATGAATTATCCACTACTATTCTCTCACTTTACGTAAGATATTTCCTTTGGTTACGTACATTATATCCAGCAATAAATTACGTATCAATCAATCAATTAATCACAAATCAATTAATTTCAGGTACCAATTTCTTAATATTTCTTTGTAATTATTTTTTCAAATTGTATGAAAAAAGGTATAAAATAACTAAAATAATAATATTTTCTGGACCTTAATTCGAGTATATTCTTAAAATATATAAAACATAATAACCAATAACTTAATTAATATTTAAAAACAAAGTGAACTAACTCCTAAGAAGTACAAAGACTTAAATAATCTCTAAAGCCGAAAAGGGGACAAAAATACCTTTCTCGGCTTTCGAATATTCTTGGTAGTGCTATTTTTTTTAAACGTTGTCACTAATTCTTAGTTTTCTTACTGATCGACAATAGCGGATGATGCCATCAGATTAAGCCCACAGGTACCGTCACCCCTGTAAACTCTGTAATATCCCTGTAAATAACAATACAGCATTTTTAGTAACTTAATGAGATGCGCCAATAGTGTAATAAATTTAATTAAATTTAATAAAATGGAGGTTGTATGTTATTTGCAGATGATATAATAGAGGGAGTTTGATTGATAAGTGAATCAAAATAAAATAAAAGAACTTACCTGTTCTCCCCAATGAGGTCCCCAACTGTTCTTGATTATCCAGTAAGGAGTTGTCTTGTTGAAATAACGATTATCTACAAATTTTTATTAAAATTTAATTAATATTACATTTCATACACCGCCCCCATTTTCATTTCATTTGCCAAAATTTTACTTCTTATTAAACTTATTAAACTCCCCCCCCCTTTTTTTAAATTCTGTCGAAATTCCCCATTTTTTATTACGTATTAATTACAGTATTTGTTTATTTGATTTTTTTAACGGGTTCGTTAAACAGTGCAGAGTGCAAAGGGGGTCTACACGGGACCTCGGTTTAAACTCTCATCCGAAGGAGCCGCCACCAAAGAAATTTTTTCATCCTAAAATTTCTACCGACCTCGCCCGGGTTTGAACCCGCAACCTTAAGGTCTAAAGGCAAGTTACCTCTAGACCAACGGCGTCGGCTTCTATTTTTATTAAATCATACAACAATTACGTACGTGTTTCTCCGAAGCCAACGATGAGAACGCCATGATCGAGGTTATCCGATCTGCAGAGGAACTTCCATGGATGAGATACGCCTCCCATGTAAAACTGGAATACAGTACCAAGAAAAAAAATAATCATTAGTCCTAAGATACATTTAAGATGGAGGTAGCCGGTAGAGACTTAAAAATAATTATTATGTAACAAACCTGCATGGCATTTGCGTTAATTCCGATAGCGATGGGTCCCTTTTTAAGCAACCACTGGGCCATTTCTATAATTTTTAAGAAAATACAGAGTATTAAGTTAATACCATACTTAGGTCCGGGTGCATGGAAGGAGGTTAACTCTTCGAAATTTGAAATTCGAAAATGTAAACAAAATATGGTGTCGTCGTATATCTCGAATATCTTTCGATTTCGTGCGACGACACCATATTTTGTTTACATTTTCGAATAGATCTTTGCAAGACGAAAATGTTGGTGTATCATAAGTCTTAAGTCCATTTTCGTGAAAGGGTTACGAAGATATCAATTTATTTCGTTCGGTATAGGTAGTCAGGTTATAACTTTCCAGTTAGGATTAACCTCCTCCCAAGCACCCGACCCTAATATTGTTGGAGCCCTATAACGTAATGTGACGAAAATTTTAACCAAAAATAAGCTTACGTAGGCTACTACCTTTTGTAGTGGATCTATCTTCTTCTTCTAATACTTCGGGTTTACTTGTTCCGCCTCCCATTTCTGCCGAATATTAGGGTTATCTTTAGGCTTTACAGATATCTGTAAAATTCCGAAATAATAATTGTTTGTGTAAAATCTGAATATTAGTTCAGTCAAGAAGGGTAGTTCTTGGTTCAGTTTAATACTGGTGCGTGATTTGTACTTTCTAAATTTTTCTTTTCGTATTATGATACCGTAAAAAAAAACTAACAATATTGTAAAACTCTCGTAATCCAGTTAAAACATGTTTCAAATCTTTTGACCCTGAGGATGTCAGGTTTTATCCTGAAGAAACTCTTACGTATTTTAACTGGATTACGAATTTACGAGAAGTTTGTCTTTCTATTGATTGCACCAGGTCCAGGCATTACGTACAGAGAGGAGATGTACGAAGTTGTTCATTCATATACCATACCGGTCTCAAGTAGGCGTACCGGTACCGAGCCTACGAATAGTTTTAGTTTTCAGGTGTTATAGGATAGTACTATGTTACCGTACACGTTTGAGTTTACGTATAGCCTGCCCCAGTGGTTCAGTGGTTAGTTCGCTTGCCTCTGAATCCGGAAGGTCCGCGGTTCAAACCCCGGCTGGGACTGGTAAGAATTTCGTGGTGAGTGAAATTATTCTTGAAATGGCGGCTCCTTCGGATAAAAAGTTAAACCGAAGTCGATCTTGTGTAGATTTCCTTGGCACTCTTGCACATTAAAGAACCCTCATAATACGGGTCTTAAACCCCCAAGCTGTCCCTGAGGCAAAATTCAAATCTCACTCCATCGTCGGGTTATGACATTCGTTGTTGCTTACGCTACGTTAAAAAATCAAATCAACAAACAAAAATTTCTGACTACCGAGTATAATAATTTTTTTATACTTCTGAAACGAATGCCTCGCGTAGGCAATTTTATAGTCTATAAGTTTTCGTAAACAGAATATCTGTCCTAGTTTCAAGGGTAAAATTAACAGGAAATAAGTTAGACACCTATATTTTGGGCTTTATTATTTTGTTCTCAATTGAGCTAACATGATCCACATACCCGACGTATTTATTGTCAAATCAAGGAAGAGCATTATTTTCTTATTCTACTACAAAATTTGTAAGTAAGAAAGTGTCGTGTGTCAACTATAGTTAGCCTACGTTTAAATTCCATTCATATAACCGGAAGACCATGCCAATCCTACAAAACCATATTTTATATGGGTCACTATACCTTTTTGATACCTTGTTAAAGTACAGCTGGGTTATGGGAGAAACGAGAAACTAAAAGAAATATGCAGACCTATAACTTACCTGTAAGGCTGTAAGTTAAAACAAGGTTTTTCCTTATTGATTTCTCGTCTTTTTGTAGACCTGCACCGTATAACTTTATATAGCCACATATTTTGTATTACGAGCGAGTAAGGGCGGGCGAAAACGAAGACACAAAATCGTGTTTCAGGGAACTTTTATCAGTTGCTAGAAAACGATCATGTGACTTGTTAAAAACAAATCAAAAGCACGGGATGAAGTGACGTGCTCGTTTTTCTAGCAACAATGTTCCCTGAAACACGATTTTGTGCATTCCCTTCGTTGTCTTGTTATTCTAGGCGGACTACTCGTAATAACTTACTACAAATAAATGTAACCGATGTACTCATGTAACAGATATAAGTTAAAAGTTACCTAAATAAAATATGGGACTTTTTACTCGTATCTCCCCGAATTTATAGGTGGCTCATCGAAATATCATCAGAAAGCAGCTTGATAGCCTGATAGTAACGGTAGTCGGTACTGGTGGCTGCAGAGCTGGAGTGCTGGTGCATTTAAACAAAACATGTAGGCTAAGTACGTTTTTACGAGGGCTTGATATGTGGTAGCCGTTTGCTACACGTACTGAGAACCCGCAGGTTGTTGTTTTGAAGTACGCTAAGTTATTTCGATTTCGAAACATTTGCCTAGGGTTCTCAGTGTAGTGTAGCATAAGCGGTTGACTTTTCGAAGATGTAAAAACTCCATTACTACTTACTAGACACAAGCTCTCGCGAAAACGCAGCTATATTGTCTTTTACAGGGGGACTTCACAAGTTTTGTTTGATTGTTGATTTGATTTTTTTAACGTTCGACACAAAGAACTTTGATCGATCATTTACGCGACGACAACGTCAACATGAGATTGAGTTCTTCGATATAAGTATTAGCCTGGTATTACTCGTATTAGTCATAGTTGCAGAGTGCAAAGGTGAACTAAAAGAGGGCCGTCTCGGTTAAAACTCTCATCCGAAGGATTCGCGCCACATAAAGAATTTTACTCAACCAGAAATTCTTACCAACCTCGATCAGCCGGGACTTAAACCCGCGTTCAAGTTGTTCAAGACTGTAAATTGTTCTCAAGGTAAGCAATAGGCTAGGCATTCCATGAATTTTATAAACAGAAATTCATATCTATACAGTAGATGATCGATATGGTCGACCATATCGAACATAAGTGTTTTAGTCGCTTATTTTGAGACTCATACAAAAGAGAAAAGACTAACAAGGCGTCAAAATTCTTAATAATACCACAAATTGTTATTTCTGTTTCGAGTCTTTGTCGAATGTCGAAGCACTTCGTCTACCGACTACCGTATAAATAAACTTACGAGCTGCATGCAGTAGGTAGCCAAACAGTCCAAAAAAAGAACTCTTTCTTGTTCCTCCTACTGTATACAGAACCTGAGAAAAATATAAAGAACCCAGGATTCCCATTCAGTAACGTGACTGGAAAAGGCGGCAGTTTTCACACTGTATTCCTCGCAATACTTTATTTGCAAAGCACAGATTCACAATAAAAATGTGCAATTTGATCTGTCTCTTTTTCACGCCACCGTGAGCAATAATGAAACCCGTTTATTGTGAACTCCGGGCAGCTCTTCAGAATTCCCTACAAATATAATGTAATTGAATAAAAGTTTTAGCAGTTTATCCTCTTGTTATCCTTACAAGAGTGGAGCGGGAATAATGCCTGCTTTTATTTGAAGCTTTCAAGATTCATTAATCGCAAATTTTCACCTCTCAAAAGCTTTAATAACACGGTTTAAACACTGCTAACCTGTCATTAGAGGGTTGTTTTGCTCTGCAGCTATAATAGGACTGCAAAATGGCACCCCCGAATAGAAGGGGAACCCATATGTTGTCACAGAAAAAAATTGAATATGAATAAGAGCAAGCATTCTTTTTTGCTTCTGAGTCTTATTGGAAAAATTTGGCACCTGGAGATAGCATAGGACCTTTTTAAGTGGGCGACAAAATTAGATATCAAATTTCGGCGGAGGTATCTTTTGAAGATGTGCAATTTTTACATTAAATTCTTGTTAGCCTGTATTAAATTTCATAAAGGGTATTATAATATGGATTTAAAGGGTTAATATTTTGTAAAGATTTTTTTTTAAATAACATTTCAAATGCCCTTTCTTCCTGTAAAATAAATTTTTGTTGTAAAAATATTGGTAAATCTATCTCACGAAAGATTCTGTGTTGTTGAGAATGGCGCGATTTTACGATTTACACGTACTTGTTCCCCCATAAATTGTAAAAATTGTAAGTTGGGGGCTGATATAATATCTATATTTATTATTTAGTAGATAATATTATTTCAGTTGATAACGTAAGTTTTTCGACAAATAATAAATGAATAATATTATTAATGTTTAAACTTTAATTTTTTCTCCCATTATATGCAAATCGGTTCAGTATTTTTTATTTTTATTTTAGGAATATTATGTTTCAACTGAATATCTTATGGGCATTTTATAAAAAAGGTCTCAGGCATATTCAAATTATTTTCTGAATTTGTACTGTTCTCTGATTTAGAAAAATAACTTAAGTAAAGTTCTCTTGAATTCGCCTATAGACGGAAACTTGGCCGAAATTCGAAAATAAATAAATAGAAATAATGAGTTAAAAAAACAGCAGTGATGTTCATGACCTAGCTCCAGTGATATTTAAACTATTTTCGGGAACAAGGTGAAAACCAGCTTTGTGTGATGTAGCCAAATTTAATCTACGTCTGAATATTTTAACGCACTGTCTGGAGAGTTTGTCGAACGTAAATTTAGTTTTTTTTTTAGTGGTTGTCAGTGTCACTTGAAGTCTTGACTGGTTGTAGGCTAATAGAGTTGAAAATTAACTCATAATTTTAATTGCATAATTATAATATTTACTGTAATAACTTAGTTAAAAAGACCTAAAAATGATAAGTCTACAAAAATAATGAGATTTCAGAAGAAACCATGTCCAAGCCGGATTCGAACCCGTAACACTGGCGATCGTGTGTTTAGAGACAAACGCGCTCAACGTCCAAACCACTCTGCTGGACTCTTTTTGCGCTAGCTAAAATATTACCGGTAATTTTTATAATTTTTACAAGCAGTTAAATAATAATAGTACTCGACCAAGGAATATATACTCGTACACACACTTGACTCGACCAAAGCTCGAACTCGCCGCCTGCCCCAGTGGTTCAGTGGTTAGCGCGCTAATTGTCTCTGAATCCGGAAGGTCCGCGGGTTCAAACCCCGGCTGGGGCAGATAAGAATTTTCGAGTGAGTAAAATTATTGAAGTGGCGGCTCCTTCTGATGAGAGTTTAAACCGAGGTCTTGTGTAGAATGTAGATACCCCTTTGCACTCTGCACATTAAAGATCCTCATATATACAGGTTTGTAGGCTAAATCCTGTCCCTGAGGCAAAATTAAAATCTCACTCCGTCGTTGGGTTATGACCAATTCGTTGTCGCCTTACCGCGACATTAAAAAATCAAACCACAAAACAAACAAACAGCTCGAACTGGGCTCAATTGAAATTTCAAAAACAGTCTTTGTATATACCCTACTTGCCGGCAAAATGAATATTATTTTTGTGGATTGTAAATTTCTTTCGTATTTATAATTTACGTAAAAGTAACTTATTGGTATATGCTTATATAACTTATATAGCCTACAAGAATAATTTACAAAGGTTTCTATTATGCACTGTATTGAGAGCCTAATTTAAAATAGAAACCTTTGTCATTAAATTCTCGTATAAGTTATTTCTGCAAATAGCCTACTCTAAGAAGGCCGAATTCATATTATGTCGGTTACACGACTTACACCTCTAAGTCTGTAGGACCTTATAACTTAAAAGTTTTAAAATAGCCTACTTCGTAAAATCCTTCGTAAATTATAGTACAAAACAATATTAAGTTATGTGTATATGAATACGATAATTAATTCTTTGTTTTTAATAAATGAATTAAGAAAAACCAAATTAGTTAGTACGAATTTTAAGGGTGAAACTTATAGCCTACCTTTAAAAAATTGTTAAAATTCGAAATGTTATTATAAGATAGAGGGGTACGAGTAACGAAATAAGTTAATACTCAGTTTAAATTATAATTAATACTTAAAAATTAATATCATGGTAGGCTATTATGCAAATATTTTCTGGCAGCCCCATGCGTACTACTGCAGGTATAGGTACGTTAC
>JAQGBM010000793.1:0-12261 GCA_034698405.1 Symphylella vulgaris | reverse complement strand
AAAAAATAAATACCATTTATTATGTAACGTGTAAAAAATGCGATGATTGTGAAAATGGTCTTGTTTATATTGGTGAAACGATGCGCCCCTTAGCCATCAGAAAATCTGAACACGTTAGAATTAATGCTAAGAGCGTGGTGGGTCAACACATGCATAGGGACGGACATGGTAACGTAAATTTTGGGGTTCTTTCTTGCTCCACTCGGGTTTACGAACGTAAAATTCTTGAGACCATATGTATTAATTATTTCAAGCCAAAATTGAATGAAAAAACTAATCTTATTAATTATTTGTTACTTGATTTTAATTTTATGTTGACGCAATGTAAAAAACATTTTAGAATTGTATAATTTTTTATCTTTGCTCTCTGATTGGCCCTTGTTTTATGCACTATTTACATATTTACCACGTGACTTTTGTATATATAAATGTCTTGCTCCTGTTTCTAAGTCATTCACGTTGACAATGTCGTACGTAGTATGACGAAACGTACGTAATTTTTATTGCAAATTAACGTCCGCACTACGAAATTAAATTTATTTAAAAATACAAAAGCTGCCTGTGTGTTAAAATTTATTCAACATTATATAGTCAGGCAATGCTTTCTCATGGTAAACTGGATAAGTCTGCTGAATTTAAAGAGGTACACAATAAATTCGTCCGTAAACGAATTTGTTCAATGTATATAATATCAATTATATGCTATTGCATTTTAAAAGGGGATAAACAGATGAATTAATTAACTGATGCGGCTTTTGAACATTACTAGGTACAGCTATACGTGTACGGTGTACTGTAATACATATCTCGCTACATAACCTTATAACTCCACTTTGGCACTACACTAACTAACTACCGTCGTTGTTTAAAATTGAGACTCTTCGAGTGCCGCCGGTAACTGTTCTGTGTGTCTCCACTCTCGGTCAGAAAACGAGGGAATAAAAGAAGCAGAAAATGAAGGCAAAAGCATGATTACCAAGTTAGTCTAGCGAGGCGAACACATTAAAGTAAACCCTGATGAGGATTCTAACATAATTAACATGTAATTTAACATCGCACACACGAACACGGAGTCACCCGGTTGGAATAGAGAAGGGGGAAGAAATGAAAAAAAAGTTTTTAAACTATTACCCCCGGAAATTCAGAGCGATATCGCACCGAGAGAGGGAGCTAGAGCTTGCCGAGTTAGGCTTCCAGTCACGCGTTACTAGATTGTCCCCACGAATGATCACAATAATGAATAATTATTGTATATATACACGTAAACATAAACGAGCTGTGTTTTTCTACATGTAAAAAGGGTTAATTTTCGTGTTTTCCACGAAAACCTCAATTATAAACCTCCAAACATACACCACAGCAATTATATTTTGTTTATAAAATAACCCGCGTGTTTTGGACTATAATATTTTAAAGATATACACGTTATTTTAATAACATAAATCTAAACAAGAAAATCATGATTTTGTATAATAATTATACAGAAAGCTTTAAATAATAGTAAAACTGCAGTCATTTGAATATATGTGTCGGTTTTGCGTTTGAGTCTAAACAAGAAAATTCACATTGAAAAATCCATAGAAAGCTACAAAATAATAGTTATTGTGAAATTAATTTTGTAATGCCTTCTTTTTATTTATTTGTTGGTTGGGCGATGGTTTACAACCGAGCCATCACGATTAAGATCTGAATACTGAAAATGTTACATAAAATAATTACTGTGCCCCATATGAAAACCTTCTACATGTAGCCTACTTTGTCCCCCTCCCCCAAAAAATTGATGCCTTACGTTTCACCTCAACACAGTTTTAACCAGGGTATAGACATATAGTTCGGTAGTACTGGACCAGAGGACCAAAATGTATTTAAATTATGATGCATTATTCCAGATAGAAGATTTTACAGTAATATAGTTAATCCCTATAGCACTTATTCCTTAGATTATTAATTTATGGCGGCCATTTTGTTTATTCCATAACAGCTTGTGTGCATATAGCCTATAGGTACACATCATTAATAGTATGATTTTTTATACTATCTGCATTGTTTTTATCCCTGATACCTTACTCAAATGATTCTCTCTCTATACTCACTCTATATGTTACATTACGCTGTCAGTGGTGATCATTACATTATACCGAAACACAGCGGGGATCCAGTTGTAATCGCATGCAAAGTAAAATATGTCTGAATGCTGTGCGCGACGCTTCGAAAAAAACATGTGTCAGAACACTATCAAAACCGTATAGAGCGAATATATCAAACTGTCAATGCGAGAAATGGAAGAAAATGATTCAGATAATGAATAGACATGGAGGAAAATGCCTACCTTTTTTTCAAACGAGTTATTAAATGAGTAATCCCAGATATGTTAATATATATTTAGGAGAATAAGGAGTATATGCAGTGGCGGAACTAGCCTGACCTCGTACTGGGAGTAATGGAGGACCCTGAGGACTATGGATCCAGCTTTCCTAAAATTCTTCTGGAATATTTTCACCTTTGCTTGCTTCAAAGGGGGCTTTTACAAAATGCAATTGCAAAAATTGCAACAGAAGACAAAAGAAGGCTACAGAAGACTAACGAAGACTACAGACGACCAAAGAAGTCTGCAGAATCCTAAATACCGCTAAAGAAAGCTACAGAAGACTATAAATAAGACCGAAGAATTCTATAGAAGAATAAAGAAGGCTATAGAAGACAAAAGAATAGTAAATTAATAATTACAAACACTCCTTATCCCCTCCCCACACTCAAGAAAGTGACCCAAAAATGTTTTTTCCAATTTGCCCTTATTTGTAGTTACCCGGTACGTCATCTATAAAATTAAGCTTTAAATATTGGTTAAAAATCAACAATTTAATGATAGAATAGCCAAATTAACCAGACAGAAGTGCTTCCTCTTAAAACGAATTGATGGGGAAATGAGTAGCTTATTAATTATCAAATTTTGAATATAATAGCCTAAGCTAAGATACTAAAATTATTCAAGTATATAATAGGTTTATTCCCATTGCATGAACAATGTATGACTCAATATTTTATTTGCAAGCAGTCGAACTCGAATCTAATTGAAATTTGGGCACCGTTTCATGTATGAATCAGATAACATATTCAGCAAACATTATAACTGCAATTTTATTACATGGATAGATACATATTGCAGTATTTGGGGCATTGCGATCATTATTAATAAATTTGTGAGATCCGTAATAACGTAAGCGAAAACTCTGCCAGTGGAATCCCACTGCGGGACTTCATTAGTCGTTTTGCATTGGAGCATTATTCTGCTACTCCACCCTTTTTCAAATATCTTCGTACATGTATAATATTTTTTTTCAAAAAAGAATTAATAATACAGTATGTACCCGAGCACTGCAACTGTATTTTTGCCTCTAAATTTCTAACCCTTCGCAGCAGCAGTAATATTGTTCTCAAAGTTCTCGTATGCGGAATATTGTAATTGCTCTTTTAACCTTATACACATTGTTGTCAGGCTGAAACAATCCTATTATGTACCGCATTTGTAGAGTCGAAATAAGTCGTATACGAGGAGTTTTATGAAGGGAAACAATGACAATTATAAATAAAAATGCAAGAATGAAAAATTAAATTGTAAAACGGGAGAAATTATAGCCTTTATCCTTGGCTGAGTTTATGGGGATTCTTTTATACTCCGAATTCATATCATAACGCATCAAGAGGAACATATTGCACCATTTTCATATGATAAACTTACTCGTAAATGCATATTAAGCTAGAAACTAGAGATTTTTTCATTTTGCACTTAATTGCAGTAGGCTACAGAATTATTTCATAGCAACAATACCCTTACTGGGTGTACAAAAAGACTTTCAAAAAGGGTAAGTATTTATAAACAAGGTCTAAGGAGGAATTTTGTAGTTGAAATGATGAGATCTGGGAATTAGCCGTTGAAACCAAGTCTATGCTGACGTTAAGAGTGACGGGTCGTCGTTATAGTGACAGGTATAGTACGCGTATATAGCAGCTTTTTGTATCCCGTCACATTTTAAGTCAGATTAGAAGCAGCATATAGGATCTTTCTGAATCTTGTCTGGGGTGGCAAGAATTATCTCAAACATGACTCGTCAACATTAGTTCGACATTCGTCACAACATTAACATATGAGTTGTCTTAACTTATTTCCACCCACCCATCCATCCATCCATGTACTCCACAGTCTGAGGCTGTGTGTATATGGGTAGCAAGGCAACTGAGCATGTTGAACTGACGAATGTTGCAAGGCAACTGACGAATGTTGAACTCATGTTGACGAATAATGTGTGAGTTGCCTTGCCACCTATTCACTTCACAGCCCCAGGTTGTGGAGTGGATGGGTCGCAAGATAACTTAGCTTGTTTGACGAATGTTGAACTAAATGTTGACGAATCATGTGTTCATGAGTTGTGTTGACATCCACTCCACAGCATTATGGTTGTGGATAGGTGACAATTAGACAACTAAAACATGACTGATGATCCATAGTCTAATATAAGGCTAACGAAAAAGTATTCTCACGTTATTATAACATTTAGCCGAAAATTGACCTTTAATTTTGGACATTCGATGTTGCAATTACGGTACTTTTACATATCTTGGACATTAATATTAGAACCCCTAGCTTGATCTGCTTTGCACTGTAATCTACAGACGGATTTCAAAAACTCACATTAATATTGGCGCCTGTTGAGAGCAAAATATATCTCTCATATACTCTGATCTACATAATATAAGGGCAATTCTTTAGATTGCCTAAATGCATGGAATAAAACATTTTTTATGAACCTATAGTGCAATAAAAAATATATTAAGTGTACATAGAGATGCATATGCATTTGGAAAAATCAGTTTATCTAGGGATATATTGATATGCTCATACTTTACTTCATTTATATTGTAGGTATCTTTCGTATATGAGCAATAATAAATCGAATATGTTGGTTTATGATTCCATTGGCTCGTATGGTATTATGAAAAAAAAAGTCCTTATAACTTAGTTCAATGAGATATTGGCAACGGTTGAACGTACTGCACACTTTTTCATATCATATCCATAGATATGTATGTTCGCTCCGTCTAGAGTGCTTTGCTGCATGTTTGATTTCTGTTCATAATCAGACTAAATTGTACTCTGGATTTATAATAGCCTAAACGGATCTCTCTACCGTGGATCCATATAGATATATTGCTGCAATATGCGCTATTAGTCTCGATGTTTGAAAAAATATGGGTGGGGATAGAGAGCGATTGCGGATATTCTGTAATAAATGTTGTGTTGGAAATGCATGGCGACAGTCAGGCTGTGTATGTAGAGATATTGCTGGAGAGCAAGACTTTATGAATTACATTTGCATGCGGGTTATACATATTGAGTTATACATATTATATAAAAAATATAATATTAAGTGATCGTGTCTGGGTGCCATATAAATACCGTATAATATTATAATAGTATTACAACAATATTGTGTGGGGGAATATAAATATAAAAAAGAGTGCATTTACACCATGCACCAAAATATGGGATTGGTGTGATTAATGAAACGCTATACTCGTATATGGACGGAGAGCCCTAAAATCACTGATGACGCGCATGCGCTTTTTCGGTGTCATATTCTAATTATTATGGGAATTTTTTGGGCCTGGGGGAAATTTTATTAGGCCTACATTTAAAGTAGGCCTATTCCTAACTTACATAATACGTTTGTATTAAGGGTTTAAGGCTATAACTTAGGTCCTATTTTATTAATTTATCTTACCGTGCTAACCGATTATTTTGCACTTTGTACTTTGTATTTTTGTATTTTGTATTTTTGTTTTTGTATTTTTGTATTTTGTACTTTTGTATTTTGTACTTTTGTATTTTGTACTTGTATTTTGTACTTTGTTTTATTTCTGTTACCAGCCTAGCAGCCTATACTTCCTACAACTCTGCCGCTCTTAGCTAAAAGAGCGTATCTACAATTTCATTAAGCTAGTCCTCAGAAAAATCGTTTTTTCCTTGTAGCCTAGTAGTAGGTGTTTTAGGTAGTTACGGATTTTTAACTAGTTAAAATAATTATTCTAGAATGCAAAATTATGGTTTTGCTGAATTATTTCGTAAACAAATTTTTAGCTGCGAATTTTTTTTTTTTGCAAGTGAAAAACGAAAAAAAAAGTCTTTTAGCTAAGAGCGGCAGAACTCGTAGGCTGGTGGTCTACCCCACACGAAAAAGGCCTGACCCATAGGACAACCTGCATACTTGCATAGTCTTGTACTGTATAAGGTCAGCTACCTCGCCGACTAACTATTCTAACACGGAATGCCTGGAAAGGGGGTAGAGGCGATCAATCGAAACATGGGTTTTGAATTAGCCTATATAAGTTATTTTTATACCCCGTATAAACCTATTCAAATTAGTCTTAACTTATTTTACGAGTAACACAGAAAAACCCATAATATTATAGACCAAAAACGTGCATATTAAAATAAATTCGCTCTCCATATCTTATCCACCAAAACCGCTTTAGCTGCTGCAGCATTCATGCCCCTTGTAATTTTCTCCAGCAAACAGCATGCATGGTTTTGTATAGGCAGCAGCAAGTACAAACTCAGCAGAAGCGAGAGTCAATATAATATATATCTCTATATTATGTATTTAAGTAGGCCTAGTGTATATTTAAAATGTGTTTTCATTCTAGTTGAACAGCTAAGTCAACAAACCACAGAGACTCTATGTGTACGAGTTTTCATACCAGCTGTCGACAGCTTTTGTCGTTGGTCCTTTTTTTAAACATCGATAGCTAATCACGACTTCAAGATTATATCGATTCTAAAATAATCTTAAAATAATATTAAAAAATTACTCGTAAATTATAAAAATTTCGGATAAAAAAATCACTGTTTAGTTTTTTCACAATACGTAATTATTTTTGGTCTGAAACTACCTTAAATTCCTTATTTTTTTAAAATCCGAAATGCCCAAAAAAAGCCAATTCCTTTACAATTTACATCAACATGATTTTTAATATATACTTAACATTATTTCTATATTAGACTAACAATAATTAAATTTCTATAGAAAATAATTATGGTTTTATAAACTGTTTAAGTGGGAATTTATTTATTTCTTATTTAATCTGTTTTTTTTTTTTTTTTTAATCCTATAATTTAACAGAAAAATTCAACTTTCAACATTTTTGAATAAACGAAATAGTTTTTAAATAATTTAGGCCATATTTTAAATGGACATTTTTTTTAATTTTATTCAGTTAATTTTTATTTCTTTAATATTAAAATGTAAAAAATGTAAATATCGGCATTTAATTAAATCAAATTTTATCGTCGTACCAAAACTCTTGTTAAATTTAAAAAAAATGTTAGTTTTTAGTTTAAAAAAAAAAAATTAATGAAAGATAGAATTTGGAATGATCAAATTTGGAACGATGAATGACAACGGTATCGAAATAATGTCTAATATCGATTTGGGAGTATTATAATATCGTCATCGTCATCAAAAATCAGTAAAAGTCGAGTTTTTAGAATAACAATAGACACACACGGATCGAGTCCAGTCAGTTTGTAATGTTTAGATTGTGCGACCTCTCTCATGAAAACTGCTGGTTCTCTCTCTCTCTCTATCCCTGTGATGCAAAGTCAAATAATGAGCATAAAGTTTCATTATCTTTTATCACCTCGTACTTAATTACATGGAAATCAATAGAGACACAAATTAGCAGCTTAGAAGAGAAAGAGAAGATATAGTAGTAGAGACCAAATGTTGGGAATTAACATGCAGACTGGTCCAGCAATAGCGGCGTTAATGAGAGAGGAGAGGAACGAAGCAACCTAGATAACGATATTTTAAAAGAGAAAAAGGAGAAGGGGAGAATAGGTTACGTTTTGTATTATTATTATTATTAAAAAAATTTGTTAAAACAAATCTCTGAATATATTGTAAACAATGAAAAGAGCCCCGACATCATGTGCTGCAGCTAGTGTTTAAAACTTCCGGCTTTACTGTGCATGTCTCATATCGGTTATACGTGTGCCATTCAAACGGTGTAATCGTATGCAAGCATTGAAACAATAGGACGGTGCAATGTTTGCGATATATGGATGATATAATGATATGTACAACAGGGAGAAAATTTTAAAAATAATGAGTAAAGTATTATAATAATAATATGATGATTATAATAGAAATGAAAAGGGATACGGGAGAGATAAGACTGTTATGCGGAGCAATATGTATTATAATATTATTTAATTATTATGGCAACGTATCAGGATGATTGACTTTAGATATTTTTCGTCTCTCTCTCTCTTAAAAATTCGTCTCTCTCTCCTAAAAGACAAGGGAAATCATTCTCTCCTCGTCAAAATCCCACTTTAGCAGCACTGATGATGATGATACTTCCGTTCTTTAGCATTTTATAAAACGTATTAACGTTATAAACAGAAGACTTCAAAAATTATCATAGATAAATCCTAATTCTAACTTTATAATATGATACGCTTTTCATCATAATTCATTTAATAAACCACCTATTTTTTGTTTAACTTATGAGTATTTGTGCTGCTGTATTATTATTGACGTAAACGCTCACTTTAAAAATGTCTCTTTATCAATTGATAAGACATTTACGCATAATAGACTTGATATTTTCAAATATTACTGTATTATCATAGATAAATTCAAATTCTATACATTCTATGGCTTCATTTTCATAATAATACCAACATAAAAACGCTTTTTTGTTTGTTTGCTGACTGTCGTGTTAATTATTGATGTAGCAGTTAAAAAATTATATTTTGTCAATTTGATAAGACAACAGAAGTATTCATAGATAGCCTAAATTGAAAATTCTATACTTTATAATGTCTAATTTTTTGTTTGTACTTACAGTAAGTTATGTACTACTATTTTTTGCAGAACTTAGAGAGTGACTTATTTTCAATTACTATAATGGACTGAATTAAATTAATTTTACTATGTGATCAACTGGATTTGAATTACGGTAATGTAGATTGTAGATTAGAATTTAATTTTAAAACCATTTATAATGTTCTACCAATTTATTCTGTTAAGAGTTATATTTTACTCGAATATTTTTCAGTATCTTTTGTCATTAATACCTACTCGTATCTTATATATTCTCTTATTATTAAACTTATTACTCTTTAGTATTTATTTCCCGTCTTCAGTGTTTAAAAAATTTCCAAAACAAATCACAGAACCTGCAAACTTTAAACACTTTACGAATTGATTAATAAGTAACATAGGAAAATAATTTATTTTCAGGATTATCATTTATAGCCGTTTTCTTACAATGGACTATGCATTTATTTTAGATACTATGTAGTCCTTAAGACATTATTAATCAATTCAGTAAAGTCCATTCTGAATCACCAAAATTTTATAAATATAAATGCTCTCACTTACCTATTTGAAATGATATCTAAAGCATGTGACCGTTCCTTCAGCAACGAAGCTTCGGCTCTGGCCAGAGCGTGGCTACCTAACGGAACTCCCGATTGGTTGATGATGGCTGTGGCCGAGTGAGCCGGGTGGCTAAGTGACATGAAAGGTAGGTGAGGGAGGTGGGCAGGAGGATGACTGTAGCCATTCGATAAAAGTGGCGACTTCTCTAGTCGACCTTCTGAAAGCAAGGGGTCACAAAATTTGTATTGCATTCAAAATAAACAATCATCAGGTAACACTGAACACAGTCAGTGGCGTAGGAAGAAAATTCAAATGGGTGGGAGGGGGAGGGGGGTCCAACCGGTGGATCTTGGGGCGAAACTGCCCAGATAAGGTATTAGGTGGTTTTTTTTTTAAAGGATTTTCTGACTCCATGGAGGGGGGCCCCTGCTGGACCCCCCCACCCCCTTCACTGAATACAGTGTACACTATACAGTTTTGTCAGTTAATTTGTATCGAATTGACAGAATTCAAGCTAATCTATAGAACTTACACAAGTTACACTAATGTCGGTGTCAACCTTAAAAGAAGTAAAAATCGAGGGAAATTTTTTAAATTTCTTGAAATTTTGCACGTTCTCGTTAAATTTGGCGGATTATTTGGACTCAGAAATACACGACCATTCCAATAATTGCCAACATAACCCGCGATTTTTACTTCTTTTAAGGTTGACAGACACCGACTTTAGCCTAAAATAATAATAAGTTACTTCGTACTATTTTTAATTAAATCAATAAAATAAACTTATTGCTATTGGACTGGTTGTGTTTTTAAATAAAGTGTGTTTTTAAATAAAAATGTGTTATCCGTTTGTTTTTAAATAAAGTGCAGTAAAATTAAATTAAATTGAAATTTCATTTTCTTTTTCTCCTAAGATTATATTTAACAATTTTTAATTTGTTTATGTGCAATTTAATCAACGACAAATAAGTTTACAATATTTTTCATATCAGCTTATATTAATTTTATTGATTATTTTTTATTCTTGGTACTAATTTAACTTTTTATTTAATAACAAGGTTTGTGGAACTTATCAATCGATTTTTTGTAGCAAAATAATCAATGACTATGAGGGGAGAAAATAAGGATATAAGTTATTATATAAGTTTAGAAATAAACGTAACGTATTTTGTTTACCTGTTGCAACAGACAGTAGGGAGAGTGGATCTGTCAGCCTGGATGATCCATTATATGATAGACGAGCTGAATAAGAGAACAAAGAACAAAATAAATTTGAGGGAACCAAGAAAATTAGGCTAACATTCATTATTATATTTTTTTTTTACTAATAATAACCAAAATATCCAAAATATTATTTACGAATTTACCGTACAATTTTAAAAATAATTCAATAGCCTATATTATTTTAATTAACTTAAAAATTACCCAAATATTATTTTTTAAAAATAATAATGCATTACATAATATTTTGACAAAATAATAAAAACCAAAATATTTTTGCTATTTTAATAATCATTAAAAAAAATTATTATAGGCTATTGTATTAAACCGAAATAAGCCTATACCTATATAAATACAGGTTTTTTACTCGTATACGCCATTAGCAATTTTTTCTAAATGTAATGAAGACATAAGTAAATAATAATTATTATTATATAAATTCAAACTATGATATAGAAATAAAAAATGTATAACCATAACTATCAATTTCTTCAGTATACTTTGAGTAAACAGAAATTATATTGGTATTAGCAAGTAACTAAATGAAACGAAATTATTAAATTAATTCAAGAAATGTGTATGTTATGATTCAAAATTTCATAATACGGAACCGTAGCGATATTTCTTCGTTACATATAACTGAAATATTTATTGTTAATAATATTATTTAAGACCTTTCCTCAAAATAAGTTAATATCACAAAAAAGCAAACATCAAATATTCAAATATATAATTTTCGTTTATTATTAACAGTCGTTGCTGATTCGGTAAAAGTGTAATTTTTCATTTCAGTTTATTATTAAAATAAGATTCATTTTTAAATCGGCAGTGAATAAATATTACATATTATTATAAAAAAATGAAAATGAAAATAATATTATAAGCTGATATGAAAAATGGCAATAAGTTAATAAGTTTTGATGTTAAAATTGAATTAGTTTTTTTTTTGCACCTTTTTTCCCAGCGACAAACGCTGCAGTTTTTTTTTCTCTGTCTCCAAAATATTGTATAATACGGAGTTCTTAAATGTTTATCTTTAACATTAAATGCAAAAATATAATACCGATATTTATAACTCACATAAAAATGTGGCACCAGCAGAAGTTCAATCTTTATATTCGTATTTATGCGCAAATTTTCATATGGTCGTCGTTGCTGTAACGGCTGCAACCCCTCGAAAAAAATATTATATAACTTTGAGAAGCGCGCCACGCGATATCTTTGCACCATAAGGTTTTATAACTTATGAGGACCATATTATTATTGTAACACACATACGGTGTGTGATCATTATTATAGACTGCTTGAGAGAGGATTTTTTTTGTCACTTTAATTCTTTCGAAATATTCGTATTTTGTATTTTATTAATTTAATTCCTAAACTTTTATTCGTGATTGTGTAGGGCTGCCAATTTACATTTTTAAGGGTCCATGATGAATCTAGCTGGGATTAGGATGCTAACGTGTAGTAACTAAGTACCCCGGTAATAGAAAACGTAAAATATAGAGTATGTTAAAAGGAATAAGTTACGTTTAGGGAAAACAGTTTAAAGTGGTTTGGACTTGTGATTAGAAGAAGAAATATGAGATTGGTC
>JAQGBM010000792.1:0-12267 GCA_034698405.1 Symphylella vulgaris | reverse complement strand
CCCCTGTTTTTAATTGGAAAATGTTTCTTTGGGTGAAAAAATTCTGTTCTTTTGTAAAAATCGTCAGATTGCATTGCACTCTTTATAACGGCCCTGAATGATAATAATCAATAGCCTAAAACCAGGGTGCTGTGTTGCCGCATTATTCCAAACTGTTCCCTATAAAAATGTCATAATATCCCTTTATAAGAAGAAGTAGAAGTGAAAACCCCTTATGAAAATGACTTGTTAACACTGCTTTAATGGAAGCAAATTAGAGACGGCACCGCAAAAGCCTGATTAATGCAATTGTTGAGTATTTTGATAGAAAATTGATGAATAAAACCGAGACAACTAAGTTTCGTAGCAATTATTTTTATCCCTCGGGGAACAGTTTAAAGTTTCTCTAATTATTTCAGAAACTCTGTATACCATATACTTGCTTCGAAGGAGAAGAGATTGAAATATCTTTTCTTTTCGTTTTCTGTAGGAAAAATAATTTATGGATACGAGAAATTCTATATCGTAAACTCCTGCCGAGGAGGAAATGTGTTACAGCTAGCAGTCTTTGAATAATTAATTACGTACATTTTTGCATAATCTACAATAATATATTACGCCCAGATATAATAATATATTCGTAGACGAGGCAAATTTATTAATTTGTATTTTAAAACCGCTCTTTCTTTGGAGAGGAAATCTGTCTACTGGGAAAAAAGGAAAAGATACTCTATACCCTTTTTATAATGCAGCTTTATTGTGTTAGTTAAACGTCAGTGATTAATACGTTATTAATCAAAAACTATTCATTCTAAAATTATACCCTCATAAAGAAATATGTAAACAATGATTAAAGTAGGCTTGGTATAATAAAGCCTCCATGATCGTCAAACCGCTGATACCTATACATGGTTTTACCGTAAGTTACTGTAAGTTGGGTACGGAAACGAAAATTTCCCCGAGTGTTACAGCCGTTGCAGTATACTGTAACCCTTATTTCTGTTAATAGGGATAAGATTCTTACGGGATCGTATGATAAAACAGCCAAATTGTGGGATGCGAAAACGGGAGATTGTCTCCATACCTTTTGGGGTCACAAGAAGGAAGTGGTAAGTAACTTATTCCTGGGTCAAACCCAGTTCGTTTATAAATACGTAGTGCTTGGAAAATATAATATGTTTTTATTATTGGTACACTAGGTAGTGGCGGCCTTCCATCCTTCTAACGTTCAGGTTGGCACTGCTGGAATGGACAATATTGCAAAGTTGTGGGACATGGAAACTGGGAAAGAAATTGTCAGTTTAGAGGTAAGTTTTTGTTATCGAAATTTATTCTCCTTTTAAGACTATATTGTGTCGCTTGCCGAACCCTGCTTAATTTTCGTCAGGGTTGTCTGTAAAATTACTACTCTTTTAGTGCAAATTGGAGTAACGGTAGCCGTGATTTTACAGACAACCCTGACGAAAGCAGGATTCGGCAGGCGACATAAGTTGACCTTATGCCTACCTCCAAGCTACCACCCAGAGATTACTGCCATAGTAATCTATCGGGAATTTGGACCCGAAATTTCTGTGCGTGTCCGCTCTCTTAAGTTTGGGTCCAAATTTCCCATAGACAGCTATAGTAATCTCTGCCGGAGTGCAGGTGGTAGCTTGGAGGTACAGTATAGCCTAGACTTAAAATGAAAAATGCTCAATCGATTTTTATATTTTGAAAATTTTCCTCTGCAAAAAATCATTTCATTTGATTGACTAATGAAAACATTGCAAATTTAAAAAATAGAAAAGTAAAGATGACTTTAAACTAATTTTTCTACAAAATAAAAAAACAATTACGAAAATCGGTTGAGTATTTATCTCTTTATTTCTAAAAGGGGAATAAATTTCAATGGCGAAATCTAAAAGAAATGCTCAAGCATCTTGTAAATATTAATAAAAAGTATGATATTATTGAGCTAAGTTATATAACTTGTACGAAGACATTTGTTGCTTACTTAGCTCGTTTTCGGAATATATGACCGCTTATTCCTAGAGGAATTTGTGTTTAGTAATGATCTCAGATTCTCGTAAAATAATCATATCTAATATAATATTTTTTCGACGCAAAAGAAGAAGAAAGGGGAATATGTTCTTGCTGTATAATATGGCTTCAAGTTGAAAAGTTTGAGTAAAACGTTAATTACAACCAACACTCATAAATTTTAATAATCTCCGATTTCATAATTAGTGCGAAAACATTTTCATTTCCTCGAGAGAACGAAAATATAGCGAATTCGCGAAAATCTAATTCTTCTGTCTTTCCCTGAGTAATTTATAACGTTTAATTACGCGATTTCTATTTTTTTGTATAGTGTATATCAGCTGCGAAATTTATTCTTATTTGCTTGCAAATGAAGCGTTGATCAAGTAAAACTGCACATGCAAGCACATTATTACTCTACTCTACATTGCAATAATTTACTACTAAAGTCTGCTGCGACCCCATATACGGCCTATACGAGTAGTAGAGACGTGAAAAGGAGTTGAATTTAATAAATATACTTCAACGCACTTGGTTATTTTCATTAGCCATCATGTTTTAAATATTGAGGAAGGGAGAAATGAGTGGGGAAGCGGGAAGGGGTGAATTTGCTCCCTGGAAAATAGGTTGTAAAAATTTCAAATTTGGCCAAACTTTAAAAATTGCTTCTACCGCCCCTGGCTTATTGAGACTTGAAATTGTTTGTACCGGTAATTAATGCTCATTTGTTGAATACGGTAGCTTTCTTATTGTTATGATTTACGCAGTACCGGTGAAATAAATTAAGTAATAACTAAACTCAAAAACAACAGTTCAGTGTTTGTACCGATCATATTGAACGCCATTTTGAAGCAAAAAATTTCATTTCAGGAACACGAAAAGGAAGTGATTTCACTACTGTTTAGCTCGTGCGGCAATTTGATAATTACTGGGTCGTTTGATTGCACTTCCAAAATTTGGGACAGACGATGTGCCAAGTAAGTACCGCGGTAGTAGTATTAATTACTGCCTTAATATTGTAAGTTACTTATTAATAATTGCAATAATATTTAAAATATAACCACGAGATAGGCTATTTGGTAGCCCCTGTACCACTATTATTTTCTACCGTACTAGGCTATTCCAATTAAGGCTTTATTGTACCCTGTATAATATAAAAAAATATGTTAGTTTGTGTATAAAAGGAATGGAAGTTTTAACGTAACTGCCCTTTTTTTTTCTGCTGGTCTAGTCGTGTCGCGTTGGGTTTTGTCTAGTGAAATATAGTAGCATAAATCACATCTCCAATGTGCATTCTTGTACTTTTGGGACCACCGTATATTTATCACCCATGGAACATATTGCCTACATTTTTTTTACCCCGTCTAACGGTCCAGTAACCGGGCAGCTTATACTAGCTCTCTGGCCCGATGTATGTACACGCGCGCTTTTCCCCTTTAAGTGAGAAGAAAGTATAAATTATCCTTAACGCTCATTTATTCGCGGGGTTCTCCATTTGTATATGTAATTTGGAATTCTTTGGGCTGGCTCCGTTACGTTTTTATAAGGCTATAGAGCCAAAAGAATAGATGGTGGTTAGGGTATAATGTTATGCAGTGTTATTGCCAACCGGCTGACTTCTATAAAGGGTCCTTAAACTTCAATCTCTAAGCAAAAATCCGTTTCCTGAAAGTCTAATGCGGATATTCATATTGGTTAGAGGAAATTTTTTGAACAAATGGAAGGTACGTTATAATAAAATGTAAGTTTTCTTTAAGTAGGCTAATAGGTTTCGTAAAGCCGGCAAGGATGGTATTGTGGCACCTGCATACCCAAGTTAGTACATACCAGTCAAATCCATAATTCCCCGTTGTAGAAGGTCGGTGGGATTTTTAGGATGAAAATTACTCGGCAGTCTAAGTTATCAAAATGAGGTTTCCAGTTTTTGTAGGAATGCTGAATACTGATTGAGCGTACAGCCAAGCAGCCATTAGAATTAATTTATATCTTTTTCATATTTGTAAATGTTTTCTTGGTTCACCGGTGTGGAAAACTGCGCTGGTGTATAAAAACTCCATAATAATACCGTATCGATATAAAGAAATCTCATAAAGATACCAGTACGTAATGGTCTTGGGTCTCATATTCAAGAAAAAACAGTTACTGCAATTATTTGAGAAAATACTGTAAATTCTGATAACCAGAAATCGTTTCCACGGGATTTATTTTTCGATCGTATGACTGAAAAATCGTATTTTAAGTGGAAAACGTATTTAACTGAAACAAATTAGCATTGCGCAAATTATAGGAATTTTGCCGGGACCTCATAAAAATTTTATAAATGTGAGAAAACTTGTAACTGTGGATCGTATAAATGAGGGATATAAGTTATTAAACTTTTTGGGAATTGGTAATGTTGTAAGGTTATAAAATGTGGTTAAAAATGGGAAATATAAAAAAATTATACCGGTATATAAAAAAAAAAAATAAGAAACTGATTTAAAATCAGTTGCTTTTTAAAAAATCTGATAAAATAAAAAGAACCTGATTGAAAGAAAAAAATATTATTTAAATGGAAAATCGAATTTTTTTGGTTGATTATAAAAAATCATGATTTTTTTAATCCTGAATAGCTAGGTAACAGTAAAACAGATTACTGTACCTTTCATTAATAATCTAAATACAGTACACCCTCATTTATACGATCACTTATATTATCACTTGTACGTTTTCCGCTTTATACGTTTTTTTTTCTAGGTCCCGGCAAAATTCCGGCTTATTCGGGCAATGTTAATTTGTTTCAGTTATACGTTTTTACCGCTATACGTTTTTTTTTTCGGGTCCCTTCAAAATCGTATAAATGAGGGTTTACTGTAATTAAAAAGAAGTTAAAAAGAAGTAGTAACTGCTGAACAAATGAAAGTGAAATTACTTTTACTTTATTAATAATTTTACCAACTTTTAGTGTACATAATATAATTAATAATTAATTTATACAATATTTACATGATATAAATACAGTTATGCACTAAGATTATGTTCATTATTTTTTATTAAATCTCAGAAAATAGATTTTAAAAAATCTGATTGTCATCGAATGAACTACCCACTAACATGTTTTGCACTTTTTTTTTTATTACAAAATGAATATAATTTAACAGAGCAACATTTGGTAATTGAATATTATAAGAATTACAGCATGTAGATATTTGTTACATTATGGCAATTTAATGAAACTATGGTTTACATCTAATAAGTTATGTTCTAATAATTACATGGATTAATTAATAAATTCACGTTGAGCAAATTCTAAGTAAGAAATACTGTAAAAATTTCATTCGTGTTATTAAATAGCTTTAAAAATTTAGAAAAAAAAAACATAGACCACAATTATTATAATCAGCAATATTCGTCAAATTTTATTTAAAAATAATTCATTATTTATAAACCACTGCAAAAAATGTACGAGTTTCAATACGTATAAGAATTTAATATAAAATATTTTTTGCATTAAAAATAAAATTACTGTATTACCACATTATTATAGCTACCAATATTTATTATTATTTGATTATCCTGTACTTATTTATCACAATCATAACGCATAATATTTTTGATTTCATTTAAAATAATTGCTCTTTGTAAAAAGAAGCTAAAAATAATAAAATTTACTTTTTTTATTTCACAATTAATGAATGTTAGTAATTATTTTATTACCATAAAAGAGAAATCAGCGATAAAATTGATCATATAAGGCGTGCATTTTTAAGGTACTGTACTAGCACCATGTAAACAAATTTATATTGTGACATTGTTTGGACAGTTAACATACGCTGTTGTCGCAATATAGTCAGCGTCTTTGGCACTTCAATCGCCTGAAAAAAAAAGGATAAAAATAAATAGGCCCTACCTATAGCCCTACCTATAGGCCCTACCTATAAAACTTTCCAATCAGAATTCTACCAATACTATTTTCATCTGTCACACGGGATGTCGAAAATTAGGCATGGTGCAATTTTTGGGAAATTTGGCTTGACAAATGGCCAAATATTTATCTCAGTGGCAAAAAAAAATTAAATTGCCACAACTTCGCAATTTCGATTTTAATGTGCTGCACCTTAAAAGCAAATCGTATCGAAGAGGGGAACACAATGGCTCAATCATTCCTACATCCAATACTGTACCGGTACTTGGAAGTATCCCCACAAACCGGAAAATCTTAAAAACGGCTTTGCAGATTTTCTTAATTTTTGGTACATAATTCATGGAGAAGCATCTCAGTTTCAATATGCATGAAAATTACCTGGCCAACTTGACCTAATACCGGTATATTTTTAGTATTAATTGCCCTATATGGTCCAATTTTGACGTCAGGTAAGTAGGTTGCGGATAATGATACAATCCCATAATGATACTTATAGGGTTGGAAATGGTTTTATCCTTCTCTATACCGAATATTAACCCAGAATGATGGTGGGAATAGGACTTACCTCATTGTGGTCGAGACAGTATATCATTATGTCACATAGAATCGTAACTCCCGATCTTCCTACTCCAGCGCTACAATGAATCAAAGCTGGCGTATTCCTATTTTTCCCCGGTGGCATTTCGTTTGCAGCTGCCCTTCGCACGCTGTCAATCTCCTCCATAAAACCTACAAGTTAATTTCATCAAATTTATTATTGCAAAATTTGAACCATTATTAATATTAATTTTTAAAGTTCCTACTTATAAACCCTTGGACATCTTCTGGACACCCATGATCAGGCCATTCAGTGTATTGTATGTGCCAAACGGTCCTCTGTTTCTTGGAGGGGAGGTGAATCATGCAAAGAGAGGTTGTCATGTAACTATTGGACGCTGTACTGAACTTTCTTACAACGAGATACTGAAAATTATTTATATCGTTAGAAAGGGTTTTTTTAATTACGGTAGTCTTTTATATCAGATTTAAGAGATAAGATTACAGTAGAGTATTTAAATTTTACCCCCGTACCTCGCCAAATTCGAGTTTAGGCTGTTCACCGTTTGGCCAATAAGGAAAGCACTTATGCTTGCCCTGTTCCTGGACTTCAGTCAACATGATTATGAGATTTACGTTGTGTTCCCAAACCATCTGCCAAAACGTGTTTACAGTATTTGGCAGGGGTCCTTGGGCTGCGATATATGCTTTATGTTGATTCCCTACTGTTACCTGTTACAGAAAAAAATGCAACTTTTAAGTAAAACAACATTTGATTTGAGAGATTTGTTATCAACTTACCACCACATGGGAGGCGTTGATGTATCCGGTCTTGTTTTCCTTATTAGGAGAGACCTTTACTCTATTTTCTTCGTAAGGTAATACGTCGCGGAACCGGTTTCGCGGAACGTTTTCGGGTAACTGTGCCGTGGTGTATTCAGCAGTGGCAAGCTTTTTAGGGATTTGTTCGAATTCCATAAAAACGTTGCCGTCTGCCAATTTCGCCTCCAACATTTGACACTGTAACAAAAACCCATAATTTATACTGTAGGTAATCTTTTTTTTAAGCCCGTTCCAAAACTATTTAAAAACGATAAGCGGGCTTTATATTTTTTTTGTCTCTCGGATCTCAAAAATTTTCTTGATTTTTGGCACTTTGACGTACCAGGCACAATTTTTATACTGTATTAGGAAAATCGAGAAGTCAGAAAAGATAAACTCGCAAACGAGTGTATTTTTAAGGCAATTTGGCCAATTTGCTTCGTTTGTTATTTCTGTTTTGGGGTTATCTGTAAAATTACAACTCAAGAGAAAATTGGACGAATTAAAGTAGAAATCCGAAGTAGAAGTAGAAAGCAAACCACAGTTTCCCAATTTCTTTAGGTCTCCTAAACTTTAAACTGTGTGAACGGGTGCGATATTGACACATAAAATGTTTGTGCACACACTTTAATGCAATATTGCCCAGGTTGAAAAAGTTTACCCTAACATAAGACAGAGATTGCCTTAAAATACACTTATTTGATTTGTTCCTAATAAATAAACAAAAAAAACAATACTTACCCTTGGATCCTTGGCTACCTGAGGCTGTTGCGGCTGCTGCTGTTGTTGCTGCTGCTGCTGTTTAACTAGCAGTTCCGATTTCGAGACACTAAGACCGTTCATAGCCGCCATTAGTAGTGGTCCAACTGGAGCACTCTCCCTATTCCACTTTTTCCGACCAGCCTGATTAACAGCCTCAACCAATTGACCTCCGTTGGTCGCAATACGATTCTTAGCCGCTAACTGTTCTTGTTCAGCCATTGAAGGTTGAGGATTCAGAGGAGGTCCATTGCTGGCAGCAACCACGGGAATACTGATACGGTTCCCGCATATTATTCCTTCCGATGTTCTAACTATATTATTTCTATTTTGAGATTGTCTTTCGATCGATTCAGATCTACGAAAAATAGGGTCCGAATTCTCCATTTTCACTGCTTGGGGAGATTGGCGAGGGGGCTGTGGTAACATTTCGGGGGCCACGTGAACTTGGGCTACCGTAGACAATACGTGGTGGAGATTTCTCGAATAAATGGAGTTGTCGAGTTCCTCTTCCCCAATTTCAACCGATCTGGGATAAACACCCATATGTCGATGGGAAACTAGATCGGGACTGCTCCCGCTTACGTGCCTGTTACTTTGTAACGCTTGACTAGCCAGATCGGGAGTACTACTACTATTTCTCTGACCGTACGGATAAGGAGGGGGCGGTTTAAAATGATAAACTACTTGAACATCATTAATTAGCTGCTCCGAAATAATGGGGTTCGAGTTAAGCTCCGGCGTACTGTAGGTATGGGTACCGTGCATGGCGGCATTAACGTTTCGAATTCCCCCTGGGACCAGAATCCCGTTAACCACTCCGTTTGGGGGCTGCCCGTTAGGAATGGCATACTGGGCTGGACCTGCATACATGGCCATATTAGCCAAATCAGTAAAGTTTTTGTAATGAGAGTAATTTTGCGTGCTATTTTGTGGTAATGATGTGGTTTGGCCGTATGGAACGTGATGATGGGGTCGGTCCGGATACGTTAGACCGTCTTGTTGGTTAGCGTACATTGCATTGGCACCTAAACTTCCCATACTTATGCTTTGAGAGCATAATCGGCGCACCGCTGTATCGTAGTCCGGTGCGGGTCGATAGGACGGCAAAAGAGCTCTGTAACAGAAAATCATGACACTTATACCGTCGGAAAGGGTTTTAATTAGGGCTTACTCATTCTTTAAATAATATATCCGCCTCATTCTGGGTAAATGTAATCTTTAAGAAGGATTAAATACCAAGGGAGTAAGAATCATAAAAAAACTGTATTCGCATTTTTAAATTTAATATGTAAATATCTCAACTATATTATAACAAGGCAACGGATTTTCATGATTCTTTCATCGTTGGAAATAGTTTTTTATCCGTCTTCAATATAAATTAATCCAGAATTAGAGCGGAGATACAGTATTTTAAAAGTAATTTATTATTTGTTACCTTAGTTGATTTTCGTGAATTTGTTGTGTATTGGTGGGAAGACTATGATTTGAAGCGTTTATATCACCGGCCGAGTATTGAATCGATGGCTGACCTTGCGAATTTACACTGTACATACTGCTATGAATGCCTGAATTCAGGTGTTGCGCATTGTTTTGGAGTTGTTCGTTGTTCATTTCATCAAATAAATATTCTGGGAAAAAATATAACATTAATTAACAACATTTTATAAATTTTTTATTAGGCCGCCTCTTCATTTACAAAAATATTGAACTCACCTCGCTGATTATTTATTTCGACATTTTCAGCAACTCTCTTATTTGCCTAAAATAATTTCATTACTGTATTATCATCTTAGTTATTATTTAAATAACCTTTATCTTTCAAATTTTAAATACTGTATTAGTGTTTCAGTAAACTCTACTAATTAATTAATTAGAATTATTTATACTTACCATTTCCTGAAAATTTAATTGCGCCAATGCATTCTCCACGCTTCTGTAAATAAAGAATAAATCAGGTTAAATACCCCGTATTTAAAAGTCACAACTTACAACTATGGATAATATTAGTGTTATTGTTTGAATGGTTAAAATAATAATGCTAACTCCAACTAATTAGCATTGATTTTAAACCTTTATTGGGTAATCGGCACATGCAGAGAATAAAAACAGGTAATCATTAAGCTGTATTTACCGTACGTGATCTATTTCATCAGATAGAATCTCTTGCGGATTAGAGCTAAAAGAGTAATAATACAAAAAGTATTAAAGAGATATTTACTCCTCCTATGTCAATTATAGAGTAACAAATTAACTTACCTAGTTTCAGGCGATTTGTTATTTTTTAAGAAGAACTTATGCTGCTGTACACACATTTTCCACAGATACTTTGCTACATCGCTGTCCTCCTAAAATAGCAAGTGTGTATTAATAAAATACTGTATAAAATTGTACTAATATGTACTGTATTAATATTGTACTAAAATGTACTGTATTAATATTGTTGAACCAATATCCTTTATGTACCAGTGTGATCCATATCATCCATTGCTTTCAAATAATGCAATTTCCTTTTTATTTTGCCAGCACAAGAGAAAAAGGGTAGGCTATTAATGAAATGCATTACATTTTCTTCATTCCTAGTTCCAACTCGGTACTTTATAATTTTTTTAAAATATTAAATTCTATCATGTGGTCAACTCAAACCCATACAGATCCCAATGAGTGGTCATTGGAATCTGTAGGGGATTGAGTTGACCACATGACCATCGACCCCAAAAATCTGAAGTACAAAATATCCTATTCTATAGTTAGTTTTGGGTAGGGTTGTAGGCTATTATAGGCCTACACACGGGCCTACATGCCCATTTTTCCAAAGTTGTACCATTTATTTATTCGTAAACAGTGGTGAATAGAAAATGCATTTACCATTTGAAATTGAATAACATCTCCGTTGGGTTCGCATTCGATTCCGAAGTATCGTTTTTGGTGGGATAGGTTCGAAATATCATTCCATCTGAAATAAAAAATACAGTAATTACGTTACAGTATTTACAATTTGCAAACAAAAATTAATATTTATTACGAAATTTCTTCGTCACATTTTATTGCAGTGATTAATAAGCAAGATTACGAAGATTAGTGTAATTGTAATAAAATATTCCTTACTTACAATTCGTAAATAACTAATAAAAGTTTTGCTTAAAGTTATAAAGGCTTTGCTGTTTACACAATGAATCAACAAATTATTGCAACTTACTTGTAATATATGGTGGGATTTCCTGAAAAAGGTTTAGCAAATATGCCAACCAATGCCACTCCAACACAGATATCCTTGCCTGAATCATCCTGTTTAAAATAAAATAAACAAGTTGATTTTTTATTTAATTGACATAATAATTATTAAAATCAACCTGGACTGCCAGATTCATTAACCTTTTCTTCGTAATTTATAGCTGCCCCCCAATAACGGTAAAGCACGTCTACGATGCGACCCAGTTATTGTTTAACTAGCATATTGTTCTTACCTTAGCGGGGAAACCTTCCTGACCATATCCTTCCATCTGCTGCACTTCAAGAATGTAGTAGCTTTCAGCCATGGCTGGCGCAACCCCTTTGAGATTGCGATGCGCCTGAACAACCTCCTCCGTAAGAGCTTCTAGCTTGTGTTCATCCACCGTCATGTGCTGTTAATTACGCAAAAAGCCAGTTATTTAATACTGCACTTCGATTATTATGGGAAAAACACTGTTGTGGTATTTTCAAACAACATCAAATTATATTCCATTCAATTTCAATTAATTTGATATATCTACCTAAATAAACTTGTTTTTCCCACAGAAAACAAAGCTTTACGGCCTCCGCATCTCTATTACTTTACGAGTTTACGACGTACTTACATCGTTTTGATTGATTAAATTCGCACTATAGAGCCTAATTTCTTCGTACTGGGATAAGCTATTTGTTTAACAATGTTTAAATTGACGGTTTTTTTTTGCTGAGTTTAGTTTGGTTTGATTTCGATAACCGACGACGGGGTGAGATATTTAATTTAACCTCACCCCAGACTTGAAGGGTTCTTTAATATACAGAGAGCAAGAGGATCTACACAGAGGGATCGTCAGAAAGAGCCGGCATCTTAAGAATTTCACAAATTCTTACTAGCCTCAGCCAGGATTTGAACAGAAAATGCTTAGCGTTTGTTTATTTTGCGTAAGGGAATTCCCTCATGCCGTTGGTATAGGAAATCCCATGTTAAAAAATAAAGTAGTCAAGAAAAATATGAAATTTTATTTCAAGATAGACTA
>JAQGBM010000791.1:0-12269 GCA_034698405.1 Symphylella vulgaris | reverse complement strand
TTTATCTTGAAAAATAAAAGCTGGTTTTCTCTAAATGTTGATTATTTCTTTGTTTTTTAAAGTTTTCGCATGACTTATGAAACGCCCCTCGTATATTACAGCTTTACAGGTGAGGTACTTATAAAGGTAACTTATAAATCCAACATGATACGAACACGTCCTGAAAGCGAATAAGCGGAGTTTAATACGATCGCGAGTTGTCATTCATAATGAAGAAGAGTCGTAACTTTTCCAGTTTTCACAGAACTTCACAAAGTTACAGCCACCCACCTGCTACGAAGATTTAATTCTTTTCAAGTTCATATTTCATAATTATTATGAAGAGCTTGGTACCGTACCAAGGTGTCGTGAACTGTATTTTCGAATGGAAAATTCCGTCGTTCGAAAGATATTTAAAACAAACTGAACTTACAGTATTCCACGCCTAAAAGAGTAAGATACCGTTATAGCAGGCTATAAGTTATTTCAAGAATGCATAACGTTAGATCTCTAGCCTAAAAGTGTCATGAATGATAAAAAATTCAGTACACGAGTCGTGCACTGTTGCGCAAACCGGGTTTGACTCGAAATAAGACTTTTAGAAGTGCATCAATTATTCAGATTTAAAATCCATGCCAGGGGGAACTGTCTCGAGAAAACGGAATTATAGTTTTTACCTTGAAATTTCCAACACTGAGACTGTAAATTTAAAAAACTAAGCGCGGCGCAATATCACCTGGTCCTGTTTAAAAATTCATTGAATTTAAAAGTGGATCCAGTCATGTAATTCGTGATTGTATGTTGTTTTAAGTTTTGTAACATTGTAGGATGTAGGCCTACGGTATCTTTATTATAATATTAATTTATTATATTCTAACAAATTTTTAAATTATTATAACCCGAAATTTGAATTTAGCATCTTTAAATTGCAGGGACAAACTCCAGGGGCGTGCCGCGTGTGTAATTACTTAAATTCGTCATACAAACACCGGAGTTTTCCTGCGTTTTTCCGGAAAATTCGGTGTTTTTGTGAGCAATTATTATTAGTTATTACTTATTACGCGCACCATACTTTCTCCGACATTTTAAAGACCTCGGTTTTAAACTCACATTCGAAAGAGTCGCCACTTTTTAATTATCAGGCTTCTCATTCTTGAAATGCTGAGTTCCGAAGCGTTCAAGAGCACAACCCCATTTTGGTACTATCCTATTGGCGTGCTGATGATTGGTTGTGACTTGTGTTCATAGCGTCTCTAAATGACAGGCTCTAAACTTTCTATTAATTTTTGGGCTGGTCAATTTTTCCATATAAATAGGTCTTGAGTTGTTTACGTGAATTCATTCTGACGCCTAGGCTAGATACTGCTGTTCACCTTTTAACATTGAAATTGACAGACCTATACTTCACCTACTAACTTGGAATACAATCTGCGAAACAGATGAATGCTGAAATACGGTAAAATAAAATAAAAAATCATTCGACACCGGAAAACGCGTCTTCATAAGTTCTGAACTGAATCAATGAGCAATCCAATATGATCACAAGTGCAATAAAGATCAATTGAACACTGCGTAATAGGGTGTAAGTTAAACGGACCGACAGAGTTTGACAAGGTTGTCGAACGGATGAATATTGAAGAACACGACCCAAATGAGTCATCATTCAGCAATCACATGAATATTAAAGTTCAAAGCAAAATTTGGTCTATAGGCTAACTGTATAAAACTTTAGGGCTACTGCCACTGGCCAGGCTATTAAAATTTCATTTGTGTCTAGACTTTTTAATAGCTTTTAAACTTAAAGTGCTAGGGACATTTGCAACTTTAAACCATTGAATTATTCATATTTTCTTTCGTTATTATCGAAGTGGGGCACAAATTCATACATGGGGGGAAATGCCACCGACTATGGTTCACGTGTAAATGGGAAAAAAACATGCACGCTATATTACGGTGGCATTTTTACCCCATTTATGAATTTTCATATCTACTGAAGTTTTACTTTTGTTAAAATAAAAATTAAACCGAGATTTAACTTTTTAAAATGTTAATAACGTAAAACTAAATATGAATAATTAATGGTTTAACTTAGTTGTTAAATGTCAATAGCACTTTAATTTTCAATAAACTATGATCCAGGATCGGGCCGAATTGAACTTGGGGGCTTGCGAAAAACGGTCCCGATAATTTTCGAGCAAAATAATATCAGCACATCAGAGGCTAACTACACTAACAGTTTTAAAACATAAAAGGTATGGAATATTTCACTCCAGTCTTCATTTGCCCGAAAGTTTGCGACGACGACGACAATGCGTTTTATTTAACGCCTCCTTTAATCCTTATGGATCCTATAAGGCGTCCGAAAGTTTGCGAATTATTACTCGCATTTCCCATTTTCCCACGTGCAGAGAGCAAAGGGGATCTACACGTGGGAGACTTCGAATCTGAACGGAGCCGAGAACTTTTTCTAATTCTAAAAATTCCTACAGACCTCGGACCATAATAATTCGAACCGGTAACCAAGTAGGCCAAGTACTAGGGGGTAGGGGCGGGTCTGTAGGCAAAGAAAGCGATAAAAACGATAAATTTTATGTTTAATCTCCAGATTTCAGACTAAAATTTGTGCCTTGAAATTTGTCAAATGGTGAGTAGGCTATCTAACACACAGATTAATGCGAATAATGCCGATTATCTTTGATATTTGATGTAACCATCTCTTAGCAAGTTAGCATGGATTTTTGAATTATAATAATTTCAAGATTTACTTTTATTAGGTGCCCAACTGAACACAAGATGTGAGTACAGTAGGCGCAGCGAGAGATTGCACTTGGGTAAAACCAAGTTTGCCAGGTTTAGGGGAGAAGGGGATTAGGAGGACAATGGTTTATTGTGCGTTAAGAATTTATTACTCTCCCTGGTTACAATAATATTGATAATAACATGCCACCACATAACCCTTCCCCCCTAAACCTGGCAAACTTGGTTTTACCCAAGTGCAATCTCTCGCTGCGCCTACTGTACTAGTCAGGGAAGTCACAAAACCCAGAAGGATCATAAAACACACATGTTTTTCGAATTTATAACCGACCAGCACCGGCCATATTCAATTAGAGCTCAATCCCACAGCAAAGCAAAGAAAAGACAATCATTCCTAGAAGTCTCTCTCCACCTTTTTCCAATCTCTAACAATGACAAAGCCGTGTCATTTAAAATCAGTAAAATTTAACATACTGTATACATTATCTAGCTCTTTTAACAATATTTTACTGAATGTTTTGCATGTGAGGTGGAATGTACATTACCACATTCAGACTGGTATGTCAAGAATTTTTGGGTTGTACCGTACCGCGATTGTACTCTGAAGAAAGCTGGTGATTTTTTTTTTTTCAAGGATGGTGTGTGACACAGTGTGACATCATTAAAAATGTTAAAAAATGTTTTATTATAGGCGTACGGCTTGTTTCCAATTTTTCTTTCTATTGAAAAGGGTGCAAAGAATATTATATCCAGTGACAAAGGTCACTAATCCTTCACCCCAGGGTTGTATGGTTTGTTCAAGTTGTAGTAGGGGACTAGGGGAAAATTGGATAAGGAAAAGCGCCTTCTTGGTGCCATCCAGTCGTGCCAGTACAGCTGTACTTAATTTGCGAACTGGAAGGGTCAGAGTTCCAGTCAATGGATGTTATAAATTATTATTAATTTCAATTCAAATTAACCTAAATAATGAGCTCATATAGGCTAATGATAACTTTGCCAGCGAGGTTAAAAACTATTCAAAATCAATAAGTTTACACCTTAGGTCTAAGCTTTTACACTATTAACATGATTACCAAGTAGATCTCACATTATATGATAATTATCTCTCACGATATTAGCAAAATTTTCTTCATAATTTAATATTTTAAATACGGTAAGATTCAGATATATCCCATTTGTATATATCAGGCTTTTTATAGCATGTGTCGACAGTGTGTGAATTTTCTCCTGCAAACATACTTTTCTTTTCATGATACAATGACATAATGACACAATTAAAAAAATTTACAATAAAAGTAATAACGTTATCAAAGACAATGATGTGAGAATAACAGCTATAATTATGCCATTAACATAAAAAAGATAATTGGGGAGTGGCTTTAGATGTTATCACACTGTAGGCTAATTTCCTGTAGTTCAGCATCCATCTTAAGATTATGCAAATAGCCTAAGCGCTAATGATACGCATCGCGTATTCAATTATTATTGCATACAATCTATCAAAATCACTTTGCAATTCCGAGGCAATATACAAACTTGTATATTACCAAGCCCCAGACATGTTTATTCAGTAGGGAGTGACGGGAATCGATCCGTCTAGGAGCGGAAGCCCGAGTCCTCCTGTCTACAGTTCCATGACTCACTTGCACACCCCAAGCTCCTAGGGAAACATGTTACATGTGCGATGCTTTGAAACATTGTTCCATAAAGAACAGTATTTTCGAGTTATTTAAGAAATTTCATGCACGATTATATAGTAAATTAGCAAACCGTAGTACGATAAAAACCTTAAACAAAGTGCTCTATAAAAAATAAGCGGCATTTTATCAAAATAAAAATGATAATGAACCCGATTGAACTTACCTAAACTCCCGCCAATATCAGATATACCCGCCTTTTTTTTAAATTGCTGCAGGATAGTTTTTAAATCGCTTATTATGGATAACAATAAAATATTTTAACTTTCTGATCACAAATTAAATGTCCAATACAAAAATAATTATCCAGTCTTCGCCATTCCCCACCTAAAAATGAACAAACTACAAAGGGGAAGTGACTCACGCGCTTCTTTGACAAGAAAAACAATTTTCAAATTGCTTAGCTTGTGCTGCCACCTATGAACATAACGGTAAATTGTACAACAGAGCCATCTGTTGTTTTAATATTTTTTTCTTCCCTTTGTGTACAATCTTACTTTTATTTACTTTGCTTTTGTTCATTGGCGTGTTCATAAACAAACGGATATGGTCAGTTACTTTAAAATTATCCAATAGAATATTGGAACTTCAATAAGCTAGCGGATTTGATTGGTTAATATTTAGAATTGGAGTTACAGGTTATTTTAATGAACACGCCAGTTTATATTTGTATAAAGCATTCTAATTGGATAACCGAATAAAATTTTACTTGAAACGTGTTATTTGATTGGGAGTTGGAAATTATCTTATACCGCCGTTTGTAAAACTACTCCAAAACTGTTTCTGTCTGCTAAATTGTGAATATTTTTAATGATTTCGGTCTCCTTTTATAAAGGAAAATGCTAAAATACTCAAGAAAATTTGTAGCATAAGCAATCCACAATACTGTTACTTATTTACAGTCTGATATTGTAAGTATTTATTGATTTATTAGCTTTCGTAATTCAGTAGAACTCGCGAAAAAGTCCTATCGAAAATCAATTTGTACATGGTATTATTGCAAAATAATCTTACGTGTGACTAACAAATAAAATAATTTTTTAAAGCGTAATATAAAATGGGGAACACAGGATCTGGTAGTAGACACAGCAAAGCTAACGATCTTCTACCATCCTCACCTGGAAAAGATGGCCATGCATTTGATTTCACACGAAAAGGCAAATTACAATACCAATCTTCACTTGAAGATGGAGAAGAAAATAAGGTACGGTATTCATCATACTTCTTGTCTTCTTGACAGTTAACTTAGTAGTTAGGTCCGTTAGGTCAATCTAACACAGATCGGTACTGTATCCGTAGAAGCACACTACACATAGTGAGCCCATGGTAAACGTGTCGATGTGTGTAGTGTGCTTCTACGGATAGAATACCCAGGTCATCTAACACAGAGGTACAGACCGTACAGTACAAGGCTATAATACTAGCACAAGGTGGACTAGCCTAATACCATGAGTCTATCCCTCCGAGTTCCACCTAGATAAGCCCAAATAATTCATGCAGCCCAGCCAGCCAAATTGTACCAGGTTCAGGTGCTGGAACTAATTGCAAATTTGCTTTAGAAAATTAAATATTGTACAGAATTTCCATAATTTATTATGTAGCCATTGCTAGGAGGATACAGTGTGTACTGTGTACACGTTACTCAATTTTTACCCAGAACAGTTTTTAACTAACAGAACACTAACCCCTTGCGGGCCTTGTGTAGTAAAAATGTGAATTTTTTACGTGCTACTACTGCTACACCAACACCATACAGTAATTGTATTGTGGAGCACGGTGGAGCACACACAAAAATTCAAATTTTTACTACAGGTTGCAGAATGGAGTATTAGGCCACATAAAAAAAATCTTTAGTTTATCGTCCCCGCCCGCGCCGATTTTTTTTCGGCATTTGGTACATCTTTTTCTAAAGCGCTGTGTATAAAAATCCAAAAATCCTATTATATTTGAAGGATTTACAAGTCTTATATGTAAAAAAATAATAAAAGGTAAATATTTAGGCTATAAAAATAAAAACCATTTTTAGTAGGCTATATTTATATAAATACAAATAGTATTTTGTTTTATAATTAATATCAGGGAAAATGCTATGAGCGTACCGTACATTTTTTTATTAATTTTCTTTGTAAATATTTTACAAAGGGAAAATGGTTTTCGTAGTTGTGCAAATCGCTAGAGGGTTTACGATTCTGAAACCGTGGTACCGTATGGATCAAATATTCCTGTAAACACGACTGTGGCAGATGTTTTCAATGAAATGATCGATGAAATCGAAGTTCGGACTTCGGAGTGCCGACGTTTTCTGAGCTAAATATTTCGAAAATATAAAACATGAAAATCTGGAATACTTTTAATATAGTACCCTTTTTTAAAAAATATATGTCAACATGCAGCAATTGGTAAATTTATAGTTTTAGACCTATTGATGTAAAAATAGTTAGGTAAAAAAAATCCGCCCGCGCGAATTTTTTTGAACAATTCTAAAATTTAAAAAAATAAAATAAAAAAAAATGCCGCCCGCCGCGCGGCTGTTTCTGGAAAACCCGGACGATAAACTAAAGATTTTTTTTATGTGGCCAGTGGCCTTAGGTATATGTATAAGTCCAGCATGCTCATTGTTGGTAATTTTATAAGCCTTGCTGCCAATAAAGTATAAAATAACCTTGTTTTTAGTCAGAGGCAGAAGAAATGGCTGGTGCGGAACCTGTTCTGATAAAGCCAAAATCTGAAGAATCGACTGAGAAAGGATTGCCCACTGTATTTAAATGGGATGGTGGAGGAAAACAGGTTTATCTTTGTGGCACATTTAGCAACTGGAAGACAATTCCCATGGCTAAAAGGTTATTTTTATTTTTACCAGTAACAGTGTAATTTATTCTGATTTGTTGATCCACATTTTGAATTTTTTTTTTTCTTTCAGCCATGCAGACTTTGTGACTATCGTCGATTTGCCTGAAGGAGAACACCAGTATAAATTCTTTGTAGATGGACAGTGGCAACATGATCCTACAATTGTAAGTTGATGAAACATCCATGGGCTTATATTTGTAAGGTGACAAGAGGTTCATTTTTTCCCTGCAATGTACCGATTTATAATAAAGAAAATAGCCTGCAAAAGTTTACCCCCCACCCTTTTTTTTAGATAAAAATTGAGCAATAAGAACTGTATTTGTCTTATTTTTATTTATGAAGAAATCTCTGCTCAGGAACATTAATTATTGTTCTTTTTTATTTCAGCCGATTTTAGAAAATGCTTTAGGCACAAAAAACAATGTAATAGTCGTCAAAGAACAGGATTTTGAGGTTGGAGCGGCTTTACACGAAGATAGCATCAAATCACCAAATGCACACGGTTTGTAATATAATAACATGCAGAAAATTTCCTCTTTAAGGCCCAGTGTTTCCCATAGAGAATTTTTGAAAAAAGGACCAAAAAGCTGACATAAACTGTGAAATAACGGCAAACGCTACAATTATGAAATTTTAAACAGAGATGAAGGAGATGTTTAACTGGGGATTCATGGTTTTCATTTTTTTTAAATTGCATCGATATTTTTTTTATTAATCGATAAACTTTGGAAAAAAATTTCAAAAGTGGGTTGACTTTGAGCGGATTTTAAAAAATTTCAGTAACATTTATCCAAAAATAAAACAGCCCAGTTTTTAGTGCACTAAAAATACTTTAATATGATTATTTCGTATGAATTATCATACGAAAGTTAAGTTCTACACTTAACTTTCGTAGTGTAGAACTCGAATACTGGAGTCTGGACCACCAATAATTCATATGAAATAATCATATTAAACTATTTTTAGTGTACTAAGCACTGGACTGTTTTATTTTTGGATATAATTATGTTACAGAAATATTTTTAAAATCTACTCAAGTCAAAGTCAACCCAATTTTGAAATTTTTTTCCAAAGTTTATCGATTAATAAAAAAAATATCGATGCAATTAAAAAAAAAATTGAAAACCGTGAAGCCCCAGTTAAACATCTCCTTTATCTCTGTTTAAAATTTAATGGTTGTAACGTTTGCCGTTATTTCACAGTTTAAGCCATATTTTTGGTCCTTTTTAAAAAATTCTCTATGGGAAACACTGGGCCATAATACTGCAGCTAACCTGTAACTAATAATTATATTTTTTTTTTTTTGCAGAACTTTCGTTTCCTGTAGGAACTGTGGCTGGTTCACCACCAGGACCATACTCGCAAGATCCACCAGAAAGAAAACCATTTGAGAAAGTACAGGGTCCTCCAATTTTACCTCCCCACTTGCTGCAAGTTATTTTAAATAAGGATGTACCAGTTAATGTATGTATTAATCAATTATATTTGAAGTATTGGTAAAGGTATTCATATTTTATATTTCATTGATTGGTATTTAATAATTTTTCAGTGTGAACCGACTTTGCTACCGGAGCCGAACCATGTCATGTTGAATCACTTGTATGCTTTATCGATTAAGGTAAATATTATAATTTTTATAGATCTAGCCTATCCCCCCCCCCTCCCCCTGGGTGGGATAGACTCATGATTTTACTATATTTAAGTGATGGAATCTGAAATTTTTAAAATTAATTTCCACTTATTATTTTCTTATAAATAAACATTTATTTTAACCAGTTTTTTTTTTAACCCGTGTTACCGCACTTATAAGACCATCGTCTTTAATTCGAGTATAAGACCAGGTCCCACTTATAAGACCATGGTCTTCTAGATGAGAAATAAAATAAAATACATTTAAGTACTGTGACTTAGAACTTCATTTTTATGGTTGTTTCCGAACAGTAGTTTACGTAGGCAGATGTTTCCACTTATAAGACCAGGTCCCACTTATAAGACCAGGTCCCGCATATAAGACCATGGTCTTCTATTCGGGCAAAATGTATCAATTTTTTCCCTCGAAATCAGCGCCTTTTCACTTATAAGACCATGGTCTTATAAGTGCGGTAACACGGTAAGTGGAAATTAAGTTTTAAAGTAAGTTAAATATGTTTAAAGGTGCTCTTTAATTATCAATTTAACAATTATGCATGCCTAATTTCAGGATGGAGTTATGGTACTAAGTGCAACTCACCGGTACAGAAAGAAATATGTCACAACTCTGCTTTATAAACCTATTAAGTAAATAAATAATATTATGGCCTGAAGATTTTATAATACAGTATTAGCGAAATCAGAAGAAATACAATATAATTCGTTGGGTAAAAATTTATCTAGAATTTTTTTAAATAATGGCAATTTTTGATTTGACCTAAGATTTTTCATAATATACTTGTAAATAAATTATTTTTCGTTATATATTAGCAAAAGAAATAGTGGAATAAAAATAATTATATTAAAAAAAAAAACAAGAATTATTATCGCCGAGAAAGTGTACAGTAAAACTGTATGTAAATACCTTAAAAAGAATTAATGAGAGAATTAAGTTATGTAAATGAGAAAAAGGCTTTTTAAAATAATGTATCCCCATCCATATATGAATGGGTGTGTAATGTACAGTATATATAACGCTGAATAAAGTATAATATAATATTTTAACTCATGTCTTGTCATATTTTGTTCGTAATCCTATACAGGCACAGGCAAGCACCCAAGACCATTTTAAAACAACTGAATAAGCAGATATCTACAGACTGCATAGACGTAACAACATTTTATTGTTATTGCTGTTATTACAAAGTTTCAATTAAACCAAACATTTTAAATCACACGCGTGATTTACTCATCATTTTTCAGTTTTCCCTGAATCTCAAAACGTGAAAATCAGCTGAGGGGTATTTAAATTGTATGTGGGGCTCATCATCTATTTACATTACGGAATGTTTATTATGTAACATAAAATATTTTTTTTATTTCTTATACATAATCCTATACAATTAATGAAAATAAGATTAAATTTTATTGACTTTAAATATCTAATAATAAGCTTTGTATCATATTTTCATTATTTAATATTATTCGGGCGTTACGTAAATTTTGCTTGCCTGATTGGTAAAGTTTGTCGTATGCAGTTGCTTTAAAAGGTATGCACAACATACTGACTTTTAACCATTTCATGCATTTTTCTCCACATTCTTTTGTGAGAAAAAAAATTAAATTCTATGAGTACATTTAATTACAGTTAATAAATATTAAGGTACAGTTAGCTTTACCGATATTTTATAAAAAAGAACGATTATTTTGTATTTTGCTTCCAAAAATGTGGCAATCGTTTCCCCTTCCTGCAAAAGCAAAACAAGTCTTCTCCAAAATCACACAAGAAGAGTTTTATTTTGTTCTTTGTTTAGAGGCAATGCGCATTTAGCAAAATGGACAGCCTCAAATTTATTGTTATTGGAGTTAAAATATTCGGCGGAAATATTGAAAAGTATCTAAAAAAGCCTATCGAGATTGTGAAGGATGGAAATCTTTCCAAGGTGCTACGAGTTCAGGTTGATCCTGAGGTAAGAAAATGTATTTTTATGTTAAAATATTTACACGCACTAATCGCATATCTTTTACATTTTAACCATAAGCTTACTTTTATATTAGTTATAATTAAGGGACTAGTACGATATCCTGACCATCCATGACGTCAACAAAAAAAATTACCATAGGGTGATAAACAATTTACCTAATATTTTCATCAAATGTTATGCGCGTGTTAATTTAACATAATACAAACACGAGCATGACAATGATGACATATCATAAGGTGAATTGCTTATCAAAGGTATTGAAATTATGGATGGTCAGTATATCGTACTTTCCCCATAATTAATTTAAGAATAATAACAAATTATATATTTCAACTTCGGTAGGCCTATAAATTTCTCGTTATAAAAATACTTACCGTCGAATTAATATGAATCATAATCGGTTACGAGTTACAATTTAGTTACAACATTGCTAAGTGCGCAGAGAGTAGAACTTGTTTATTTTTTCTTTTAATTCTTAATTAACCAATTTGTAGTTAATATTGTTTATGAACTACGCTGAAAAGTCTACATTTGAATCATATAAAAATATGTTATTTAACTCTTTTATTTAATTCGAGCGGAATTTCTAGACAGCTTTTTCTTGAAACAAGGTCATTTGCACCAAACAGCACAAAAATATTGTAAACAATGCTGATCATATTATTGCGTAGGATCACCATGCTACTGACATTGCCTTGTCTTGGTATCCTTTTATGTCCCAAAAGAAAGATTTTCATTTGTCATCACATCAGCAACATGAATCTGTCAATCATTGAAGAATAAAAGGATTACCTGTAAAGGCAGTGAACAATGATGGCTAGGGTTATTCTCTGTTGTGGGGAGTGAGGGTCCTGAGGGAGACATCTTTAGGCTAACTTCAGGATTCAGCTTTCCACCAGTGCACAAAGCTTTTACTGCAGTAGATCTTAAAATAAATGCCTACATCATTTCAAGCCAGATTAAGTGTAGGCTATAAATAAACCCAAGTCCCTTTTGTATAGCCTATTATTCCCTTGCTCTCTGCACATTAAAGAACCATCATGTCAGGACTCTGGGGGTTTATGCTCAAGTTGTTAATCTCTCTAAAGATGTTGGCTGAAGAATATTTGAGGGGGGAGGGGGCAAGGGCACGGTTGCCCCCCCCTCTGGATTTTGGAAAAAGGGCAAGCAAAAATAAAAATTTCATCAATTTTTTGTGGTTATAGGGCCTAAACCCCTAAGAAAAAAAAATTTCACCTCCGGCGGTCTGGGAGTTAGTTTTCACAAATTATGTTTAAATCTCCAATCCCCAGGAATTCCCACCCTGTATCCCCTGACTAGATAGGCTAAATCAAGTATTTTTAAAAATTCATAGACCAAATTGACATGTTTA